>ONZH01017588.1:0-7500 GCA_900303285.1 Rhinella marina
TGGTGCGTCCTTCATCCTGCAATTTTATGACATAATCAAATAAATCAATAAGATCAGGTTAACATGATCAGCCCTCAGTAAAGCCATACTGTTTTGGGTCCAAGAAGTAATTGATTTTTAGGTGGTCAATTATCTTTTTTTTTTTTTGGAGGCTTTCCATTATTTTAATCACCACAGATGTTAAGCTCACTGGTCTGTAGATTCCAGCTTCCTCTCTGTTCCCCTTCCTGTGGATGGGTATAACATTGGCCATTCTCCAATCTACAGGAACATCACCTGATAGGGGGACTGATTGAGCAAATCCGTTAGAGGAGCAGCAATCACAGACTGGAGTTCTTAAAGGACCCTGGGTTAGATGCCAACTGATTCCTTGACCTTTTTTTACTTTAACCCTTCAATGAATTATTTTTTTTATCACCCTATTCTGTTATGTGTATGGAGCTGTGTCAGGGAGTGTTTTTTTGCATGGCGGTTTGTACTTTTCAGAGATACCATTTTGAAGTGGGTGTGATTTTTTAAATCAAATTTTCTAAAAATTATTTGGGAAAAACATCCACCTCCAAAAAATTATAAACAAATATTTACATATAGGTTGTTGATATATAATAACAATTTTGATGGAAGTGTCCCTTTAATCACAATGGGGGTAATTTATCTTTTGCGGTATTTTTGGTGTCAGTTTTTTATTTTGTCATTGGTTTGTGTTACTGCGCCGAATGCTTGATTTTATTCAGTTTGGAGCAAGTTTAATGTTGTCTAGCCCCTGTCAGTGAAAGTACGCCAGGGGTTGCCTGGCATTGAGATGCCACCTTTTGCGATTTCATAAAAGAGACATAACTCTGTTCTTATCTCTAATGGCAACCAACTTTTCACTCCACTTCTGAAATGTCACAAAAATCTGCACAAAATGTTGCACTTGACATTTCTTGCAATGTTTTTACGTTACAAAACTGGTGTAGCAGTTCTCATAAATGACCCCAATGTTTTTGTTCTTGGACATTGGCATAAAAACTACTTCTTATTTTTTAGTAACAAATGTAACTTATAAGCTGCTACCCGCATACTTGTAAAGGATTCTAATCGTGGTGACAGGGCTGTGACATGGTTTCATTAATTTTCAAGGAAAAAAGTGAGATTTCCACAATTAAATCTTATTAAAATATAATTGATGTGTGAGCATGATGTAGCACATGAATGACTGATCAAAACCGCTACTCAGGTAAGCCAAGGATAAGCGAACAAATTAAAAAACAAATTATATATTTTAGATGAAGTTACTTTTTTAAACCATAATCCTTACTTTAAAGCAGACACTTCTAAACATTTATTCTACATGATCTGATCTGAAATGCTGAGTAAATTACTATAAAACATTAAAGGGGTTTTCTAAGATTACTATGGTTTTTAATAGATATGTTCATGTAGTTGCTTACCTCACGTACATCTACTCCATGTTTTGTT
The DNA here is from genome assembly GCA_900303285.1 of Rhinella marina. Taxonomy (NCBI): domain Eukaryota; kingdom Metazoa; phylum Chordata; class Amphibia; order Anura; family Bufonidae; genus Rhinella; species Rhinella marina. The sequence goes on from ONZH01017588.1 coordinate 1,462, forward strand.
TTTTGTTTTCTGCTTTTTCAGTTTGGAGTCTCCTTACTTATTTTCTTCATGAAAAAAAATCCCACTGGTTGGTTTCCATCCGGTATGTAGCACTTCCTGTTGTTATATGAAACCCATGATGCACTTCTCCTTCTGATGCCACAGCTCCAGCCTCGCCCCTAGCAATGCCTGGTGTAGTTATAGTTCCTCCCACCCAGCTAGCTACATAGACACTCCCCTATCACTGCCCCTAACAATGCCCCCTAGTTTATAGCTCCTCCCACCCATCTAATTACTTAGACATTCCCCTATCACTGCCGCTAACATTACTCAATTAGTTAATAGCTCCTCCCACACTGCTAGTTACATAGAGACTCCCCTATCATTGCCCCTATCAATGCCCCACTAGTTTATAGCTCCTCCCACCCATTTACTTACTTAGACACTCCCTTATCACTGCCGCTAACATCACTCAGCTAGTTTATAGCTCCTCCCACCAGCTAGTTACATAAACACTCCCCTATCACTGCCCCTAATAACGCCAGCTAGTTTATAGCTCCTACCACCCATCTACTTACTTAGACACTCCCCTTTCACTGCCGCTAACAACACCCAGCTAGTTTATGGCTCCTCCCACCCAACTAGTTACATAGACACTCTCCAATCACTGCCCTTAACAACAATCAGCTAGTTTATAGATGTTCCAACCCCACTAGCTACATAGACACTCCCCTATCACTGCCAGCATGTCCATAAAGAAAACTTCTTGAGATTTTTTTGGTACTTCTCAATTTTCCACCAACAAATTAAAACTATGCAAGAGACTTAACCATCAACACAGCTTTGGCTAGGTATGTTCCATCAGTATTGACTTAAAAGTAAACTTCTATTTCTCATTGATGAGGCATAGTGGTGTGTGGAGACTTATTTTTTTAAGAAAGTAGCTCATAAAAGCCTAACAAAGACTCTTACCTGTACTAGTACTGTTTCTTGGTTCTTGCCCTTCATCAACACTAAGCAGGGTAGTGGGTAGCTGGATGAAAAAAAATGGATCCTTTATTTTTTGCATCCATTTTAGCCATTTCCATCCGAGATCCGTTATTTTTGACATGGTAAAAAAAAAGTCCTACATGGAGGACTTTCTTCCTGCAAAAAATAAATAAAATAAATGAATGAATCTCAGATGGAAATGGCTAATACAGATGCAAAATAAGCACAACAAAGGCTCAAAATAAAAGATCCATTTTTATTTTTTTTTCTGTTCTTCTAACGCAGGGGTAGGGAACCTCCGGCTCTCCAGCTGTTGTGAAACTACAATTCCCAGCATGCTTCATTCATTTCTATGAGAGTTCTTAGAAGAGCAGAGCGAGTATGCTTGCTGGGAGTTGTAGTTTCACAACAGCTGGAGAGCCGGAGGTTCCCTACCCCTGTTCTAACGGATCGGAAGAACAGAAAACTAAATGGTAATATGAACCTAGCGCCTTAGATGCAGCTCAGAGAAATAATCTTTTGGCTTGAAGAGACACAGTTGAGTACTAAGACTTATTTTTCAGGCAGTGCTCCAGGGAGAAAGATATGCAAAATAGTTCGTAACAGCCTGGCCAAATACACCCACTTGAAGACAGCATCTATGGCATCTCATCTAGCTAATCAGTGCCCTGTTCTGTACTGATGAGGAGCAAGAACTCCTAAAAAGTGCTGTCAATAGTTGGGTGACTTTCTTTTGTGTATACTGACTAGGGATGACCTGAATTTTACAAAAAAACTTATTTTAAGTAGTAGGTGTAATGACAGGGAGCGGCAATTGCACCATCATTGTACCCCTCAGATGCTGCATTTGTCGCTGATCTCAGCATCTGCCATCAATATTACAGTGTAAAATAAAAAAAAATAAAATAAAATCATAGTTACCTTATCCATTTGATCGCAAAGAGCCAGTGCGAAATTTCGTGCGGCCTGTGATGACGTCATATGTCACCGTGCACAGGATTTTGCGAGGGATCTTCAATCAAGATGGCAGGTGCCAGCTCTTCACGCTCAGAGTTTTTTTATTTTTTATTTTTATATTTGACTTTGCACCAACTCGAATTTTCCCTGAAATTCTGATCGAAGTCCACTTTGTAGACTTTGATTTGCTCAACACGAGTATTGACCAAACCATGACATTTTAATGCTACTGATTATTAGCTTATTAGCTGATGAAATATACTAAATATACTATATATAAAATATACTAGAAATATCCATGAATATTACCAAGTGATATTATCGCTAGAGATGAGCGAATCTATTCGCCGCTTCGTAGATTCGTATCGAATCGTGGGATTTTTCAGCTGTGAAGCGAATCCGAATATTAGGTGATTCGCTTCGCTTTTGTACGCTTTCGCTACGTAGTGTGTCCTATAAATTATACGCTATTCTATGTGTAATTTAGTTACTCCAGGGGCGTAGCTATAGGGGGTGCAGAGGTAGCAGTCGCTACCGGGCCCAGGAGCCTGAGGGGGCCCAAAGACCCTTGGACCACATAAGAAGACACACAGAGCACTGAGGGAAAGGGGGCCCAAGCTGAACTCTTGCACCAGGGCCCATGAGCCTTTAGCTACGCCCCTGAGTTACTCTATACACTGTTGCTTACAAATTCAATTCAGTGATGCAGACTCCTCCCTGGTAGTTCCGCCCCTTTCTCCAGCGCGGGAGGATGGCGAGGCAACTCAGGAAATTAAATTGCGCCTCATCCCTTTTTCCCCCTTTTCAGGTTATTTGGGGAGCCCCTTGAAAGAGGGTTTTTTAAGGAACCTTTGCTTTTTTTTTTACCCATTTGTATTACAATTTTACCTATGTGGATTACAAATTGGGTTTGAGACTCTGCTCCAGTTCTATGACAAGCGTCAGAAAAAAAGAGACTTAAACGTGTCCGTGAGCATACTAGGTATAAAATTTTTTTATATTATACCTATAATAATGCATTTGCACTTTACCATATATATGGCTCGAATATTCGCTCTGCCTCTGAGGAGTGCACGCCGCGGCCTCTCCTCGTACGTGCCTGTGTATTACGTAATCGCCTAGACAATAGTACGCTGAGATTCGTAAGCTATTTGTACGCTCATGCGTACGTCTTCTAAGAAGTTGCGTACATTTTGTAAATGAACGTTCATTATTAGTGAGCGAATGTTCGCTAATAGCACATAATAACGTATATTTTGTACGCAAATACAACAAATCTATTTTTCGAATATACGAATTTTAGGAAAAGTTCGGCGAATGTTCGGCGAATAATTTTTTGAATGATTCGCTCATCTCTAATTATCGAGTATTAAGGAGATATCAGATATGTATAGTTCCATGCTTAACAGCCATCCGAAATAACTTACCATGTTCTTCTAAATCATATAATTTGCCCACTAGACATGGTCTGCTCGAAGCATGTATGCATAGTCCAACCTAATTATTTTATGTTGCAGCTGATACAGTAAATTACAGTGATGTACATTATGGAGTATTAGTTATGGGACTCACTTTTGCTTTGGATACAGTAGACCACAATTATTGCTCATGCTTGGCTTCAGACAAATACAAAGTAATATTCCACAGGTACCTTATACAATGTGCTTCTCTACTGACTGGACAAATTCACTTGAATGCTATCAGCTAATCAGCTATGAACGTGGCATCTGAGGCTTACAATGACGGGGAGCGGTGCAATCGGAGCTCCCCATCATTGCATCTGCTACTTACAAAGAGATGTGCTTAATGACAAAGTAATTCGTCATGAAGAAAAAAAAAATTTAAATTCAGCAAAGCAGCCGAATCGAACTTTCCAATACTTCACTAATTTTTAATCGTCACCTTCTCATATTCATGCTACTGAAAGTGGTCATGGTCATGTGGAGCCCCATTCAAGTTTTGCTATGGGGCCCTATGCGTCCTTGCTGTGCCCCTGCACTACACGCATAGTGTACTATTTTTGTTCACAAGTGGATCTCTTTGTACCCCTCAGAGTGATTTATGGGCTCTTTACAAAGGCCGACAATCCGCCAGATAAACGCTAATGAACATTCTTCGGTATGCTCATTAGTGATTATCTGGAGGTGAATAGATGCTGTTGATTACCCAACGAACAAGTCAAATGGGTAATTGAATTGTTTGTGTAGGCACCTTAATCGTAGCTTTCTAGGACAAGACTGTGCAGTCTAAAAACACTCTGCTGCCTTCAAACAACGAGTCTGCATGGCGACGAGTGATGGCATTAGTGATCGCTTCTCCCCATACTGAGGAAGAGATTGTTGCATGTATATGCGCGTTTGGCTAACATGTCCAAAAAATTTCTCAGTGCACACACTGAAACACATTGCCCAAGCCCATACTCAAACTAGCTCAAACTTGCCGTTGGCCTACATTTCACAACCCATGACAACATTGAAAAGCTTTGTAGTTTTACATATGACTATGGGTTAATATTAGGGTTGAGCGAACCCAAACCAGAAAGTTCGGGTTCGTACCGAACTTTGCAAGTTCGGGTACCCGGACCCGAACCCGGACTTTTTCGGCTAATTGTATTATTTTCCGTTATAACATGGTTAATAATAGCATTCTTAAGGCAGAATGCTAAATAAAATGGCCTTCTAGGGGTTAAAAATAATAAAAAAACTTGCCTTGTCCACTTTATCGCGCAGCCGGTGTCTTCCTTCTTCTTCTTCTTTTAGGACCTGCAAAAGGACCTGCGGTGACGTCACCGCGCTCACCACGTGATAAGTGCGATGACGTCATTGCAGGTCAGGACCTATGAGCGACGTCACCGCAGGTCCTTTTGCAGGTCCTGAAAGAAGAAGAAGAAGGAAGACACCGGCTACGCGATCAAGTGGACAAGGTGAGTTTTTTTTATTTTTAACCCCTGGAAGGCCAAGTTCCCAAGTTATAACCAAGTTATAACGGAAAATACTAAAGGGAAGTTCGGGTCCCCATTGATTTGAATGGGGTCCGGGTTCGGGATGAAGTTCGGGTCAAGTTCGGGTCCCGAACCCGAACTTTGACCTGAAGTTTGGCCGAACCCGGCGAAGCCAAACTTCCTTGGGTTCGCTCATCCCTAGTTAATATATCATGAAGCCTTAAAATTATCCAAATCCACAAGCATCATATGTAGCCCAAAATATGAATATTTCTACTAAATAGTCCTGATACTATCTATTAGTGTTGGGCGAATTGAGCTTCGGATCAGAGATCCAAAGTTGATTTGATCAAACACTTTGGTTTTTAAGCTGTCTCTGTTCATCATTAAAATGTATTGCCTCCGTGTGAGCTAAATTTGTTTCACCTGAAGTCAGTTGAACTTTCGATACTTTGGTGAATTAATTCAATGATCACATCTGCATCTTTAAAATCATTTTAAAATAGCAATCCAAAGTTGGGTTTGGTACCGGCTGATACCTCTGTACGAAAACTGACTTCGGATTGCTATTTTAAATGTTTTTCAAGACACAGATGTGATTACTAAATTAATTCACCAAAGTGTTGCACAACTTCGTGTGAAACGATACAATTTAATGCTGTACGTCGAGAAAGCATTAACACTGAAGCGTTTGAATAAATCAACTATTGATCTCCGATCTGAAGCTCAATTCGTTCAACTCTATCTATCTATCTATCTATCTTAGAGTGCTGCCTCATTTGTTTAAATATTTTTGGAGTATCCGGTGGACTTTTTGCCTAATGTCCCAAAGTGATTGCACTACTTAGAGTGACAGTGTCAAAGTTTTTTTCATTTTTTTTTCTATCAATCAGGCTCTGTTTGTCTATCATCTGTCTGTCTATCTATTTATCTATCTATCTCCTATCTATCTATCTATCTATCTATCTATCTATCTATCTATCTATCTATCTATCTCTTATCTATCTACCTATTGTCTATCTATTTATCTATCTCTTCCTTCATTATCTATCTCTCTACTATCTATCAATCTCTCTATTATCTATCTATCATCTGTTTATTTCAAATCTATCTAAATATAGATGTTCTTTTTCGAAATATCACTGACAGTTCTTTTGGACTCCAATTGCTAT
>ONZH01017588.1:12500-253053 GCA_900303285.1 Rhinella marina
AACAGTTAGTGATATTTACACAAAGTTTTTATTTTCTTCCAGTATGGTTAAACAAGTGGGCACAACCATCAGATGTGAGAGTGTCAGTACATTAGAAAGTGGCAAGTTTATTTTTGCCCCAAAAATAAGGGGTTCTATACCATCTAGTCAACATTTTGAAGGAGCACAAGATTTGTTGAAGTCCAATTCCCTTTCCCAGGTTTGGGCTTTACTAAGATGTAATCCTTACTAATTCCTACAAAGAAGACCTTCTGGAGGCCAGGAGCCAGGATGGTTCAACAATATTGGGAAATTTCCGAAGGTGTTCTTTACAAGTTTGTTGAAAATGCATAGTATGTAAAAAAAAAAGTGGTCGACATGGAGTGAGGATATTACAGATAGCATATTTTATGATGACAATTTGAGCCAAATGACAACAGTTGTGCTGGACAAAATCCGCCATGCTACATCTCTACTACAGTTTCCTTGTTCACTTCATATGACTCATTTCTATCTATTGCTGACTACAGAAAACAGACAATTTCATATTTTAGCACTAAAATCAATTTGCCAATTGATCCATCCCCAAAAATTAGTTAAGAACTTTTAGACAAACGCACTAAGTTCTGTAATTGCAGTAACTTTGCTTTAGTAGTTAGGTAGGATGACATTATGCCAAAAGCTTCATGAGAAATGAAAAGGTCAAGCTAGCAAAATGTAGAAAAAGTTTGATTTAGAATTTGCATTTAGCAATAATTGGAAATTTGGACCAAAACCAGAAATCTTTCACAACCCTCTAAACATTTATTTTCAGTTAATTGATATAATTAATTTTGCTTGTCATTTAACTATGTTTTAGTGTATTTGATTTGTAACACAGTCAGAAAATGACGTAACCTTTAACTTCATTCCGATCCTATCAGATGTTGAAACAGATCCATGATATTTGGTGGTACATGTTATATGAAGGGGAAGAGGGAAAAAGGTAATGTTAATGTTGGAGTTGTAATCTGTACTGCAAGTTCAGCAATCCTCAAATGTCGGAATATTTTAAAACTAAAGCTCGTGTCATCTTAGGTGATTACAACAAGGGTAAAAAGCACAAGAAAAATCAGTGTATAGAATTATGAACTATTTGAAATGTACATTGTTTGTAATTTTTCCCCTTTGAAGACCACAGAATACAGGAGTGAATTTATGCATGTACATGTATAGGGCTGTGCTTGTGTGGGAATAGACTTATATAATGTAACTTACAATATCAATGGAGTGCCTGCGAATAACAACCCCACTTGCAGTCATAATCATTGACCACAGACCTTACAGGGAAATCTCCCAGTGGGCCGATGCCCTTGGGGCCACCCAAGCCCTCCTCTCTGTGATGGCCTAAGACATAATGAGCTCTCAGCGAAAATTAACACTATGAGAATCAGATACTCATGTTCCCGGCCAGCAACCACACATGTCCTCTAGAGATAAGCGAATCTATTCGTCGATTCGTTGATTCGTATCGAATCTTGGAAATTTTCAGCTGTGAAACGAATCCGAATATTAGGTGATTTTCTCCGTTAAGATTGGAAAATGTTCCTAAGGCTTTCTACTCATTCGCTACGTACTTGTCCGATAAATTGTACGCTAATGCTACGTATAAGTTACTCTATACGCTGTTGCGTACGAATACAAATAATTAGCGAACTTGTACTGTTAGTTCGTTATTCATGCGCAAAAGCCAGGGAAGAAAGCAGTCACCTGACCTAGTGGGCAGGGCTTACTCTGATTGGCTCAGGCTCGGTAAGCCAGTGACGCATCACTTCTGCTGCGACTGCTGAGATGAGCAGAAGCACTGTGTGTGAAGTTCTGAGACACTGAGACCTGTTGTTATTGAAACTGGGGTGTAATTGTTCAGGAAATCCATATTACACATCAGGCATAGTGCAGGGCAAGTGCAGGGCCAGTGCAGGGCAAGTTCAGGGCCAGTAATTTTTCAGGCAGGGAGAGAGAGACAGGGAGAGAGATAGGGAGAGAGACAGGGAGAGAGACAGGGACAAAGACAAGGACCAGCTGCAGGGCCACAAAGTGAAGTGAAAAATGTCTGGAATGGATAAGCAAAAGAGGTCCAGTTCCAGCCACACCTCGAGCTCTAAAAAAAGGGAGAAGGTGGCAAAGGGCAGCAGTGCCAAAGGACCTGTAGCCGGAGCTTCTACTTCTGTAATTCATAATAGTTGACCAGTGTTCCACCAGGCTAACCGACCAAGGTGCAAAATTGTAGTGGAGGAGAAAGTGGAGTGGATGGCACGCTCATCTCAGTATCAGCCGGATGATCTACTGTCATCTGCTGATACAGTATCATGTAGCCAAGGGTCAGACTCAGAGCGTTCCTCCTGCTCCACCATTCCTCTCCAGCAAAGCTGTCATTTTCGTACGCAATTTGTTCGCTCATGCGTACGTGTTCAAAGAATTTGTGTGCCTTTTAAAACTGAAAGTTCGTTATTAGTGTGCGAATGTTCGCTAAACGCTACATAATAATGTAGCTTTTAATACTTGTATTGACCCCCTGATAATATGGGGCCACTTTTATTTTTGTTTCCAGGGCCACTTTAAGTTCCCAGTCCGCCCCTGATTAGAGGTAGGGCTGGTCTAAATAAGGATGAATTCACACATGTAGTTCTCATTCCCTTTGGGTGCAGTGCTCCAATTCCATTTTTTTCCAACCAAAGCCAGAAGTAGAAACAGAAGACTAGTATAGTACAGCAAACAGTGCAAGTTACAAGTTAAGCATCAATTCTTTAACTCTTTCACTGCCATAGGTTCTTATTATAAAATCATTCATTCATACCCCAATATAATTCATTTATTTATTTTTTAAATGTATACACCTGGGATATTCTCAAAATGCCTCTAAGCACTTTACACACAGGTACCTTCATAAGATTTTGAATCTATATATATATATAATTAATATATATACAGGGTGGGCCATTTATATGGATACACCTAAAAAAATGTGAATGGTTGGTGATATTAACCCCTTCACGTCCGCCATCTGTGTATATATGTCCTATCTGCACATGCCCCATGCAGATAGCACGTATATACACGTGAAGGGAGCCCTTTAATCCCAGCGCTGATCAGCACTGGAATTAAAGCTCCTGCTCCTGCAATCTAGCAGGAGCAGGTCGGGTCCTGGCTCACAGACAGAGCTCTGAGGAGAAGAGAGGAGCAGTTTATTACCGCTTCTTCCTTCTCATATGCCGGAGGAGAGCCTTACCTGAGGCCATGCTGGAGGGAGCAGAAAGCGGCAGAGCAGCTTCCTGTGTTAGTCCCAGTGGTCACGTGACTGCCTGGTGTCTCTGGGCAGGAGCAGTGCTGCAGGGTCTAAGGAGACCCTGATCAGCTCTGCCTGTGCCTAATGCCCCCACAGGGGCCCCCTGTGGATGCATTGTTAGTGTTAACAGTAACAGTAAAGTGTTAACAGTAAAAAAAAAAAAGTGTTAAAAAAAAGTCAATGTCCTCCAGAGGTTTTTTAATGACCTCCTGAGGAACATATTATGTGTCAAAAATAAATTAATATATAAGTAAAAAAAAATAATAATAAAAATACAAATAAAAAAAAATTAAAAATGCAGTTCAATAAAATCTATACATGTTATATATCAAAACGATTGACATCAAATAGGGAACCCATTGCAATAATTAATTTGTGTGTCAGTTTTAATATTTAAAAAAAAATCTATAAAAATAATTACTTTTTTTTATAAGAATTATCGGTTTTCGTCCAAATTAAACCTAAAAAAATTAAAAAATCTCTAAAAAAAACCCATTCTAATAAAAAGTCCTAAGTGTGAAGTAAAAAAAAAATGCAAAAATTATTACAAATAAAAAAAAATTAGGGTCACTAAACCACCATGTGCCCAAATAACAAAAAGTGTCCTGGACATTCAGGCCTTTTATAGGCCCGGTCATGAAAGGCTTAACTTCCTGTTTGTGGCACATTAGTATATGGGAGGGGGGAAACTTTTCAAGATGGGTGGTGACCATGGTGGCCATTTTGAAGTCGGCCATTTTGGATCCAACTTTAGTTTTTTCAAAGGGAAGGTCATATGACACATCAAACTTATTGAGAATTTCACAAGAAAGACAATGGTGTGCTTGGTTTTAACGTAACTTTATTCTTTCATGAGTTATTTACAAGTTTCTGACCACTTATAAAATGTGTTCAAAGTGCTGCCCATTGTGTTGGATTATCAATGCAACACTCTTCTCCCACTCCTCGCACAATGATAGCAACACCGCAGAAGAAATGCTAGCTCAGGCTTCCAGTATCCATAGTTTCAGGTGCTGCACATCTCGCATCTTCACAGCATAGACAATTGCCTTCAGATCACCCCAAAGATAAAAGTCTAAGGGGGTCAGATTGGGAAACCTTGGGGGCCATTCAACTGGCCCACGATGACCAATCCACTTTCCAGGAAACTGTTCATCTAGAAATGCTCGGACCTGACACCCATAATGTGGTGGTGCACATCTTGCTGGAAAAACTCAGGGAACATGCCAGCTTCAGTGCATTGTAGCATTTAGGGCTTATTGTTGATTTTATCACAATGTACCATGCTTTAGGAATCGTGTTTTTATCTTACATGGGTTGTCCCATCTGTACATTCATACATATCCACAGAATATGCCATAAATGTTTGATAGGGACTCTATATGAAGAATGAGGCCCTGTCATCGACTGCAGTTTATAGAGGGGAAGTTGCACATGTACGGTAACCTCCAATCACTGCTAGGGGACTGATTAAGCATGTTCGGCTATTTTCGGCTATATAAGTTACATAGTAGATATTGAAAAGAGCTGCACATGTGCGGCTAAATGTCTATTCACTGCAGTGTGCGACAAGGTTTCATTCTTCAGACAGAAGCTGGTTCTAGAGGTGGAACTCACACCCATCATTTCTATGGCATATATTGTGGATATGTTGCAAATTTCCAATGGAAATGCCCCTTTAAAAACACCAAATGCAGGTACAGTACAAAATGTCAGGTAAAAACACCACCAAACACATTAAAAATACATTAAAAGATAAATACATGCAGGAAGAAAATCATGTGTGAGAACTTTGAATTTGGACATTTTATATGTATACTGTATAAAAATCCAGCAGTATAAGGTAAAAAAATAAAGAGGCAATAGAGGTGCTAGTCCAGGATACTTGACTACAAAATCATTTGGGGTGAATAAACAAACTTTGGAGGACATTTGGGGGACTTTGGAAAATGCTGATCTCAAGTCAGAAGAGGGCTCCAAAGTTATGTAAAGACGCAGGCATTTACTATGTAAATGTCCACATTTTTGAAGGGTGCTCTCTATTTTTTATTTTTAATATTTATCAGAAAACAAGTCACAATAATAATAAGTCGATAGGCTAATATCAATAACAGAACTTTACAAGTGAAATATAAGCATAAATGTACAATTTCCAACAGTTTGAGACCTACAAAGTGAAATGTCATATATAATTGAAATAAATTTCTCTGCACCCAACAGCAATTCACTGAAAAATCCAATAGTTTTACACAGTGGAAAAGATAAGTGCTAATTACAGTTCATTTGACCCGATTATCCTCTCAGTCCGAAGCAATCAGGTTGAAAAGAATGTTACCTCTTGTGTCTCTCTCTCTCTCACACATCTATGATTGTTGATAATCTATGTAGTGATACTTAGGCCGGCTCTCCCTTGAACGCTTTTGGAAACAATATTATTGCCTATAAGGATAGAAGCGAGATGGAAAGGAAAATCAGATTATAGGTTAATCACAATTCTGACTCTTCACACGTACTGTATCTCTATAGATTATCTTTCCTTCTTGACAAGTAACTGAGCAAAACCATTGGTGGAATTGTCAAGTGTTTCATGGTCTGTACATCACTTATAGAATCACAGACTTCAGTATTCTGGACCCAAAGCTCTATATGGTATATGCCCCTTGGAGTGGTAGAAAGTTTAAACTCTCCACTTCTTTCATGGCTATCCAAAATGACTCTCTATCTCCAACTTTTTGGTATACTAGAACTATTACCTTGCAAATTTTGAATGTAAAGTACCAAACTATTACATATAGTAAAATAACAAAATAACCGTTTTCCTCCCATTTTCCCAAATTACCTCCACCGCCCCCATCTTCTTCTCTGAACATCAGGGAGATATGAATGTCACCAATGAGCACTCAGTGTTTTTCAAGAAAAGCACCAATGGTTTCCAATCCCTATTAAACTTGAGTAAAATTTTAAAATTGCATATATATATATATATATATATATATATATATATATCAGGTGTCGATCCATTTGGGCTTCTATCAACCTTCCAGATATTTTTGATGAGAAGATTCTGCAGGGCTATTCCTACCGTCAGAAATACCGGAGCCCTGAGAGACACCAATAAAGTCCATGTAGTCGCCAGTTATCCGATTTTTAAATACAGCCATTATAGCTGGCCCAGCTCTACTATCAGCGTGAACACACCATAGTGAACAGAACCTGGGGCAAATGTTAAGACTTTTCAAATAATAATCATAAAAATGATTAATAAATTGAAAAAAGGTATATGCAGCAATGCACTGATCCTACCAAATCAATCATTGTACTACTCATTACGTGCTAAAAGAAAAATAGTTGGAATTTTTGAATAAATTGCTGAACTGTTCTTGCAGTTCTTTGTTAATTTACAAAAAAATTACACAGACACATTTCTTTTGATACAATTTTAGTAGCTTTGCTCACCAAATTTGTTAATAACAGCTACTCATGGACCAGGTCAAAGGTCTTGCAACCAAAATAAACATCTGAATTTGGCAACATCATTGTAAATATGCTTCCAATTATAAGGTGCCTGGACTCTGGTATAAAGGGCGTACATCTGATGAGAGAGCGCTGGGGACAGAGGACCTCTCTACTCAGGTTACATATGCTTCATTTAAGAAAAATGTGTTTGAATGTGAGTCAGACAAGCCAGATCTGGGTTGTCTACTTAACACACTTCATTAATTTTCAAGTACCACTCAATAGTTCCTGGATTCTTCTTCAACTTAATGTTTTTATACATTGGGTTATATTTATTAAACCAATGTCTTTCTCATGTCCTGTAATCTTTCATCACTCGGTCCCTTCCGTTTACAATTCAGGCCTTGTCTTCTTCAAAATAAAAATATTAAAAAAGATACATTTTGAAAACATCCAAAAACATTCCATAAATGAATATAGTCACAAGTTTTTTTGTTCCGAAGCATTGGTTATCTTTAACGGCTTGGCTATATGTTTGCAAATGCAATTTTAAACTCAAAAGGGGATCTGCAGTTTCTAATACTGTAATTGTTTCTTTAGGCAAACTAAAATTGGTCATGGTCATGGTGAGTGCAGTGATGTCATTGCAGGTCCTTTTGCAGGTCCTGCAAGAAGAATTAAGAAGAAGACATCGGCTGCACGATCAAATGGATGAGGTAAGTTTTTATTTTTTTTAACCCCTGTTTGGCCATTTTATTTAGCATTCTGTCATAAGAATGCTATTATTTTCTGTTATAATCATGTTATAATGGAAAATAATAAAGTGAAGTTCAGGTCCCAATTGACTTGAATGGGGTCCAGGTTCGAGATGAAGTTTGGGTCCCGAACCCAAACTTTGACCTGAAGTTCAGCCAAACCGGGTGAACCCAAACTTCCTTGGGTTCGCTCATCCATAGTCATCAGTTTTTACCATGATAAACTGCTGACAGCTCTAAACAGAGGCTGAGAAGAACGGGGAAGACACACCATTTGCGGAGCTTTTAATATCAGAAGTAGTAAAATATGTAGTTTCATTCTGCCAAAGGGGTATTAAGACCGGAGTCTAAAACGCTGGTCTTAATTAATGACCCCCCATCATTTTTACAAAACCCCATTGACAGGTAGCGGAAAAAGTCCATGTGGATATTGGAGCATGCTGTGGAATTTCAATACAAATGGTGACATTTTTAGCAAAACTGTTTGTAGCTCACCCTTATATAATCCATGCTTGTAAATTTTAACCTAGTAATTGCTTTACCACTTGTGTCAAAACTATTCCAATAAATTCCGCTTTCATAGCAATAATGTCCACACTCAAATGATTGTGATAAGTTATGAAACATGACAACATGCAAACAGTGATAATTACGTCGAAATTTTCTGTCGGTCTTACATAAGATGCAAAATACACATACTTTTCACCAACCATTACCTTCAGTGATAATTAAGAAAACACAGATATGTATGAGGATACTAATTAGAGTTTATTTTTGATCCGTTATGGCTTTATTATACTCATCACTAGAAATTTCACTGTACCATTTCCATTGAACTGTACTAATCCCTTTTCAGTGCAACAACATAATGTTATGTATTGTGTAATGTTATCCATATCATCACAAATATGTCCTGGTCCTCAAGAATTTGGTCCCCTAAACTTTTTCTGCATGGGCTCAACCAGCCTCAATATGGTGATACCTTGGCCTAATCATTGGTCATAGTCCATGCCAAAATTTTCAGAAATTACCTCAATTTGTCTTCTGTTTGAATCTAAACCCTATAAGGATACAGCCTAATTTTGTACTTAAAAGGGCAGCATCACACATTAATTAATGCAATACTCTTCTTCAAGCTCTTCCTACAAGAAGCATACAGTGATGTTGTCTGGATTTGCAAATATATGTCTTTGGTTCTTTCTTCTCAACCATGTTATCTTCACCTAAACCCCCATCTAGGTTATTCCTTCTCCAACGATGATGTGTTGACATGAGATGTGACCGCTGTAGTCAATCACTGGCCACCACGGTGGTCTCTACACATCATGGCTGCAGCCAGTGACTGGCTGCAGTGGTCACATTATGACAACATGACATTGCTGGAACATGAAGGACAGAGACCAACAGGGGACCATGGAAGAGCCAGCACTGGAGCAGCAAGGAATTTGAAGACTGATTATTACTCCTTTTGTTAGAGCCTGGTAGATTTGAAACTAAATCTCTATGCAGTCTGTTGGACATTGAAGACTTTGCTTAGATGCACTATTTAATCTATATGATGGCCAGTCCTTCCCCTTACTAATGAATATTCATACAGCAGTATATTTTGATTTGGAAAATAAAACAGAATATCCTACTTTTGGGAGGTTTAGTTGTCTATGCATATATTTAGTATTGATGATTTCTTGTTTAAAGCAAGCCTGCTGATACATACCCCTATTTGGTAACTCAAGTTACTTCCAAGGCCATCTGTCTAGTCTGAAGTTTAGAAGTGATGCCTGGACACACTGCTGGGGGAACAGAATGGTCAATTTTCTACTGGAATTTTCAGAAACAAAATCATATCTGCACAAGAGCTTTGTCTACCCTGTAAGTCTGGTTGTCACTTCTCACTTCCCAAAATTCACATCCCTACCCATCCATTGGTTGAACTTGATGGACTTGTGTCTTTCTTTACCCTCTAAGTCTGCTTCTCATGCCCCTTTTCTAAATTCACTTCCCCGCCCATCCTTTGGTTGATGGACTTGAGTCTTTCTTTACCCTGTAAGTTTGGTCCTAACTACCCTTTCCTAAATTCACATCCCCACCCATCTATTGGTTGAACTTAACAAACTTCTAAACTTTGATTTGAAGAGCTGTCACTGTATATAACTGAGACTACAATTTAAAGCATGTAACTTGGATAGTCAATTAATTCCATGTAGTAGCTTTCCACTTCTTCAGTTCCATGAGGTAAAACTTGGCATACTGTCAAATAAATTTGTTTTATGATAATTCTAATAACTGCTGTATGTGTTGCCTTTTCCCTTCCATTATATTACTGCTTATTCTGAAATAGGACACTCGAAGATCTATGATATATTACATATATTTGCAAACAACGATCCACAAATGTTGTCATATGCTTGGCATACCCATGGTCAGGAATTGTGACCTCTTTAAAGAACACCAACAGTAACCTAAGGCATCCTTTGCCTGGCATTAATCTATTACAGTCAGTCAAACTAAATAAACTCTTAAGAATGCAAAGCTGAAAATGAGATGTTATAGGACCTTATTATCATGTCCTAAGGTCACTTTGTAGGTTAATCTCAATAACATTCCCCAGAGTTAAACAAGGAGACTGAAATTTCATTATATTACAGACAAATGTCACCATGTCTGTTTAGTTGTGTGTTTATGGAAACAAATTGCATAAAAAAAGATTGGGTACAGTATTAATTTTTAGTGAATTTAATGACTTTTGATGCTCTAAAAGGGTATTGAAGGAAAAAAAAAACATTTGGTCTCAATAACAGGTTATAAAGCAGTATTTTGTAATCTTAGGCAGATCCTAGCTCTAGTTTTGAACAAACGTTCATACAAATGATCTTATGATGATATCAGAAAATTGTCTTTACTTATTTTTCTTCTAAAAGTCTAAGAGAAGTGTTGCCATCTTATACATTTATGAAATAACCATATCCCTTTTCTTGGACTCACACGTATCTTCAGAATGAGGATCCCTTGACCCCCTTCTTGCCTGATTAAGTGACCACTGGTTAATGCATTCAGGTGGAGAATGACTTGTAGACGTGAATGGAGAGTGATGTGCATGTGTGGCCAACTCAGTTTTATTTAGTTTCATGGGATTCAATGTGTCAACAGTATGCAGTGAGCTCACTAGCTCCTCCTACTGGATGCTATAGGCAGCCAGATTTTTACCATTTATTGCTATGACTACACAGGGAATTTGAATCTCTGTAATAGAAAAAAAACAGTGCTTTGACTGCTATAAAGATGACATTCAAATAAATGAATGTCATATAAATATTTCGACATCTCCTTTTTTGTTGTCATCTACAGTAGTAATACATTTAAGAAAGTTCTTGACTATGTATGAAATGTTTCATTAACACAGCTGCTGAGAAGGACTACACATTCAGACAACTGGGGCAGGTCACCAGGGCATTTCATTCACGGAAAAACAATAAGCCTTATATCTTTAATATACTCATGACAGCGTTGGACTTGAGTTCACACCTATTTTGCCTTGATAGATGAACACTGGAGAATTGTCTCTTTAATGCCCCAAGAAAACTACAGCAAGTCCTAGTCTTAATGAAGGACAGTTCTACCTATGGTATAATTTTATATCTATGGAGATTTCTTTGAAGAAGCATGCTCATCTGTCATGTTCATGAAGAGTGTATTGTTCTATAATAGGTGTTGATAAATTTTCTAGCTCTTCAGAGATGGTGACTTGGTGATTTGATCGTGATTTGTAAGTCATGGGCCACAATGGCAAAAACGATTATGTCTGAAACAGGAATGTTTGAAGTAAACAAAATATATCCTATTAAGGTATATGGACCTAATTGAGAGGAGGAAAGGTGCTAACAAAGAGCAGCTCATTCTAGTGGCCATGAGAAGTCTAGACTACACAGATAGACTATAGTTATAGAGGAGCTCCAGACTGCACAGACTACACACCCAGAATACTGTCATGGGGGGCACACCAGACTTCACAGCCAGAATGGTGTTATGAAGTGAGGCCCGGACTACACACCCAGACTGCTGTTATAGGGGAAGGTCCAGGCTACACAACCAGACTGCTGTTGTATGGAGAGGTCAGACTACGCACTCAGACTGCTGTTATAGGGGCGGTCCAGACTACACAACCACACTGCTGTTATAGGGAGAGGTCAGACTATGCACCCAGACTGCTGTTATAGGGGTGGTCCAGACTACACAAGCAGACTGCTGTTATAGGTAGAGCATATAACGAGAGAGGAGAAGGTGCTTATAGGGTAAGTATGTACAAGTGCAAAGACCCTAGTAAGGTATGTAGTCTGCTCACTTATATTTGTTGTGCGTGACTGGGCACAACTCCAGTGTAGGCTTTATAGTGGTGGGGGGTCAGTGCAGCCCATGCTATCTGGAACCCCAGTGGTGGTGACCAAGTGTTGAGAAGAATTGCACAAGAAGGAGCAGCAGTATGGTATCTGCCACGTGTCTGGATGCATAATCAATAGGCACAACCCGAGGCACAGATGAAGTATTGATATTTTACTAATGACACGTTTCGGGGTGCATGGCACCTTTCTCAAGTCTGCAGTGTGTGAGCTCGATTGCGGAGAGGCACTGCTGGGAACAGTTGCTATTGCTGTTTTGCACATGTGGCATTTCCCCTACTTTAGGGGAAATCAAGAGGGCACATGAAGACTGCTGTTTTAAGGTTTTCTCAGTCTATGCAGCCAGATTCCTGGTTGCACCAGGGGCTGTATACTACACAGTTAAACCCGCTGACTTGTTTTAAAGATATAAAATATTGAATGTAAGAATTCATATGATTGCGGACCAGAAAGAGCAGGGATATAAAGAGTCTACTTTTTAAGCAATAGGATTTCAGTCAACCAGGAAGCATAGTCAGAAGATAATGACCAGTCTGGAATGTGGTCAAAATATAGACACATTCTTCTATCTTGTTTAACTAATTGTTATGACTCCGTTAAAAAAGAAAAAGGCAGCAGAATAGAGACAACAAGAGGCACATTATAATAGAAACTTGTTCTGTGTTCTTCTCCGGCCCCTTCTACAGAATATTACTTTTCTTCAGATTTTCGTACTCTATTATAGTTGCGATTATAGTCCCAGATGAGGAGCTGAAATTTCTCCAGAAGTGACCAGAAGCAAACAGTGGCTGTTTGCACTTTCTTTATTAGCAGTGTAAACCACGGAGAATACCTGGAGACAAGATTTCATTTTCAACAGGTTAACTATCTGATATCTAGACAAGCGGCTTCATTACTTTTTCCCCTTTGTTTTGAAGCCTTTGTAGGTTTTTTTTAGACTGCATTATATATGTAGTGTTTTCTTTTTCAAGATTGATGTGTTCATTTCAAGTTTCCTCCTCATTTCCTAAGTATGTAATATTAATGATATTCCCAGGCACCAATTGTGATTCCTTGGCATTTTAAAATGACTCTATTAGGACTTGTTCATATATTGTTCATCTTTTGCCTGTAGAAATTACAGTATATTGGAGTTTATGAGATTTCTTAAAATTTCACACAGTGAAGGCAACAGAATATATGGTGTGCACTAAATTGCTGATGGTATTTTGGGCAATTTTCGTATCTCCCTAAACAATTTTATAAAAAAAAATGTTTAAAAGAACCATTACAGCTTTGAGGAGCACTAAAACATACACATTTATTACGGCCATGTTCCCTTTTTTGGCACAACGTATTAATGAAAAATTATGACAGCAATAGGGCTTGTTCACACGACCGTTGGCCAGCCCTGCAAATTGCAGTCCGCAATGCATGGGCACCAACCGTGGAGCTTACGCATGCAGATTGCGGACCCATTCACTTCAATTGGGTCTGCGATCCACATCCGACTGTCCAAAAAAATAGAACTGTTTTTTTCTGGTGCGGAGGCACGGACAGAAACACCACAAAAGCACTCCGTAGTGCTTCCGTGGGGTTCTGATCCATCCCTCCGTTCCACACCGCATCTCTGTGATCCGCGATCCGTGATGCGGTTTGTACACGGCCGGTATATGATTGCTGTTGGTAGCAGTAAATGCAGGTGTAGCACTGGTACTGCTTACGTTAGAGTAACTGGTAGTATGAGTAAATATAACAATTAGAGATGAGCCAAGTTTTGAAAAATTTGATTCTGCAGTTTGACAAGAAATTTGATCTGTTACAAATTAATTTGTCCCAAATCTCTATAAAGCAGGTATACCTTGGCTAATCTACCTAAAAGTAACAGTGGCCTGTAAAACTGACACACAGTAACTCCACAGCTAAATGAACAGATTAACTATGAATATTAGTGCCCTGCACAGTTATGTACACAGTGATAAACTGTAGCAGAGACCGTAGTTCAGCAGTCTCCTACATTCTTCCTGCACTCTCCCTGCACTTTCCCTCTCCGATATTGTCCTATACTCTGTGCTAAGAATTTGCAGAAACACTGTCCCTAGCACTTGAGCATCTTGTCAAATCTCTCCCTCTTCTCAGCCCACAGGAAAATGGTGGTGACCATGAGGACTTTGTCTAGCTGGGACATCACAGAGGGATGGCTACCTGCAGATTGGCTAGCTGTACGGCATTATGGGTGATCTCCAGGGGCGTAGCTAACGGCTCATGGGCCCTGGTGCAAGAGTTCAGCTTGGGCCCCCCTTCCCTTAGTGTGTCTTCTTATGCGGCACGAGGGTCATTGGGGCCCCCTCAGGCTCCTGGGCCCGATAGCGACTGCTACCTCTGCACCCCCTATATCTATGCCCCTGGTGATCTCATATTCTAAGGCTTGTCTCGTCTACATGTACTTTCACTTTGTAATACGTTCAACCACCATTTTAGGAAAACTGATTCATTATAGCGAAGCACAAGGAAATTCGGATTTGAGTAGAATCTAAGTTTTCTTAAACCTCGGGCTAACTTATATTTTGGATGCTTCACTTCACTCAACACTAGTAATGCTAGTGACTCAATGGTGATCGATGGGACATTTTGTTATATCTGTACATCTGGCCATCATTTTGTTTTATCTGTACATTTTTTTGTACAGTAAATATACCCTTTCTTAGTCGGAGAATGACCTTTGTATTTGTTCTTGTCATATAATCACCTCTGATTGTCACTTTCAAGCAGATATCTAGCAGTGTTCCCTGGCTTTGGGAATTTTCCACTTTCATGATCTCAGTGTCCCCAATACATTGCTTTAGGCATTCATTGAACACCTACTGTATATTTTCAAAGAGGTACAGTATATCATACAGTTATAGCATACACTAGGTAATTCCCAAATGGACTTGTGTTTTCAACATTACATTCCTGTAGAAACTGAGCTCTCACTGGCAAGGCCCTATATCTTGTACTTGTTTATATATTGTATAGGCACAAGAACAACATATAAGCGGTATGTATAATCATCTGCATACAACTGCGGTGTATCACTGAAAAGGTCCTACATACTGATGAAAGGACAAGCATGTCATACAGAATATACTTCAGAGCATTCATTACTGTCAGTATTATTTTAGCTATTTAGAGGGGTTTTCCATCTTTTTAAAAGTTTCTAAATTCCCACTTCCCGCTAGATCTGTGGAGTCAGGCATAATTACCAGCTTCCTATCGCTCAGTTCTGGCTGATTCGATCCATCCCTCTCTTCGTTGCGCTCTGGTTTGCACATGTAAACTTCTAGCAAGGATGGGAGTCATGTAGAGTCATGGGAGTCAGTCTGGTCCCTGCATGTTGATTTCCATCATGAACAGTGGGTTAGGTTCCCCTAAGATATTGCGTAGCACTTTACAATCAGAGGATGCATGTGCAAGCAATCAGACATTACATACTAACCAACTAATCAACACTTAAAACAAGAGTCGTGAGGGCCCTATTCAAAACAGCTTACTATCTATGAGGATGTTGCAATGGCACATAAAGGTTACAGTATATGTTTTTCATATCCCCAAAAAATCCTGAAATATTAAAATTTTCACAGTAGCCACTGAGACTCCACAATACTTACCACTTCCTGACACTTTCAGTTTGTACTGTGTACACTGGGGGCAGGGTCAGCAGTCATCTCATTATCAGCAGAAGAAAGGTCTACAATGAAATGGGAATCATGCCAGGAAAGGAAGCAATATGGACAATTCCAATACATTAGTATAGTAAGTGCATTGTATTACCTTGATAAATGTCATTTGCTGAAGTGAGACAACCCCTTTAATGGCACTTTTAAGGGTGAAACAGCAGCCTCCAGTGGTAAGAAGTGAAACTGCAACACTAATTCTTCAAAATGTGAAACAGTAGCCACTATTGTTCAGATAATAGAAAAACAAAAGAAGCCTGAAGTCATGAGAACTTTAAAAGATCCATTTTCAAACAGATCCCAACTGATCCTGACAGACGCCATTTGACTTATAATGGGGTTCTTCATATGTATATCATGTTTTTCTTAGCATCGCAAAGCAAATCAGCCCACATGTGAACAAAGCCTTATTTGTAGTGAATTATAGGGCTGTGCTATTTTCATTGCTTTTAACATTTGTTTACTGAAATTCTGATTTAGACAAGTACAGGGAAGAATACTGATTCACATTTTACATTAAATGTGTCCTTGAAACATATGTTTTCTCCATAAAAATAACATTTTCTCTATAATGACCTTTTTAAAAAAAAGAAGAGAATTTCTTTTCAACAAACTGAAAATGTAGACACAAATGTGTTGAACTAAAAGCTAGAATTTGTTTTATAGAATTAACTTTAAAAAGGAAACTTTATGAAAGAGAGAGGCTGACAAACAACTGTCCTGTCTACAGCTTACGTGAGCTTGCCGATGAGACGTTAATAGACATCTGTTAGCAGATTTGTACCTATGACACTGGCTGACCTGTTACATGTGCACTTGGCAGCTGAAGACACCTGTGTTGGTCCCCCAAAAAAGAGTAGTAGAGTTAAACCATGGATTCACCACTTAAGTGGTCCCAAAAAAAGGCTAAAAACAGTAAAACTATGATAGGATCCTCCTCCTCCCTCTCCCCTCTCACAGCATGAGTCACTGAGGGAGAGATATTGCTGTAGCCTCCACCTCCATGCAATTAACGTTTATCAAACATTTATTGTTTAAATTATACAATTTATGAGATTTATTTATTTATGTATTTATTTTTTACAGAGAGGTTACATGTAGCTAAAGGGTAACTATAGAACACTTAAAAGTGTGATACATTTTCTTCTTTCCTATTATAGATACATATACACTTAGTCACATACACTAATTATTACATTAAGTTATTATATCTTAATGATAGGTCCATTTTAGTGCAGCCTTAGAATCAATGGATGCTCAGAATTCAAAATAAATCACAGAAAAAGAATATTAGTGCACAAAACTAGATGCAAACAATATATACTGTATAAACTAAGACCTCATTCTGATATGATAAAATCTGAGACTCTAAGCCAATATATTTTGATCAAAACACATCTGTGCCCACCTACCCAGCGTCACGGTGGTCTCAGGTCAGGCAAGTCCTACGCTAAACCTAACCATGCCAGTGGGCATCTATATCTAGGAGCGTGGACGTATATACAGTATATATTGTTTCCATCTATTTTTGTGCACTAATATTCTTTTTCAGTGATTTATTTTGATATATGTAGCCACTGACATCCGCAATCATTATTATCACATCATGCAGGATGTTTTTTATCCTTTTGTTTCTGTGAGTTTTGCTTAGATGCTCAGGATTCCTATCATGTAGGTTAAAAATAATTGAATTATTATGCAAAAAAAATTGGTCCTGTTCATATTAGCCAATTAGATTGTTCTTGCCATCTGTCATGTGCCGGTTAGACAATCAGTGCAATCATCTGATCAGTTTCTATGGTTAACATTACAGTGATTTTTTTTTAATTATACATTTTAATAGGATTGACAGTACATAGCGACCAGCACAGCATGGAGAGAGTTTAAGAGTTCTTTTAATGCACAATAGTTAATGCGCCAGCTGCTGATATTTTGCATGCAATAAAATGCATTGACAAACTGTAGCACCTTCATATACTTTGTGAGTATTTGAATTTTCCTATATGGTAAAAGTATCTTCATACCAATAACCCTGTGGATAATGGCCCTTTGAGGGGAGTCTTCTGCGCACGTTCTTAAAGTTTTATCTGTAGGATCATTCTCTCCCGATATACTAGGCATTTTATGGCCACAGACAATGTATAATTGAATACTACCTATTGAAATTCACATTGTTGGTTTCCTTACATTTTTTATGAGAACTTTCTATACTGACATGACATTGGAAGAAGCTATTGTTAGGTATAAAGAATCGTAGCCTCTGAATACTAAATAATAAGACTATATTTGACTAGTAGTGATTGATTTCTTACAATACAGCTACAAAATACTCAGATATAAATATAAACCTATACTTGATTTATATATATATATATATATATATATATATATATATATATATATAACTCCCCAGGCAGTTTATATAAGCTGTATTAGAATAGGTGGAAAAAAAGAGATTTTAGCTAATTGTCTAATGTCATACCTTCTGCCACAATCAGTGAGTGAAGAAGGTCAGACTCACAAGGTGTTTTTATTAATGAATTTGAATTGGCAAAGATTGTTTACTGAGCAGGATACAGAAAGGATTTAACAAAGATCTGTTGCTTCTTATAAACCTGCATCCTTTTTTTAAATGCCTGTATTGTTATGTTGCTTGTGAATCAATCATCTTCAAGGCTGTCCTCATATTGTACTATGTAATTGTATAATGCTAAGTACGTTGTTGGCATGCTACAGAAAATACAATTATAGTTTTTCCTCCCTTATCCATTTAGACGTGACTTGTCTTAAATAAAAAAATATATATATAATTTTTAAAGGTTTTATTTTATTACATATTTCTGTTTGTTTCACAATCTATTAATAGCTTTATTTTATTTGCATTTTCTTTATTTTTATTACTGTTATTCTCATTTGTTTGCAATATTTTTTTGTATTTATGTTTTTACTTTACGTTTTGGTATTATGTGTTTTTATTGTTTTGTTCTCTTCTTGCTTTTTACTTTTTTTTTTATTTACTGATTGATTTATTCTAACCATCAGAATCAAAATGTTTAGGGATTCTGAATGAATACACAATGCTATAGGACATATAGATATTCACTGAAGATGAGGAAAAGGAAGCGTTGCAAAAAGGGTTTTTTGGCTCTGTATATACAAAAGAAGGGAAAGGAGCTGATATCTGGGGTACACAAAGCACCAGGTCCAGATGGATTACACCCAAGAGTTGTGCACTTGTTTATAATTTTTAAAGATTCTCTAGGGACTGGTACAGTGCCAAATTATTGGTGCAAGGAAGATATGGTGCCCATATAAAAATGGATCTAGGTCCTCCACAGGTAATTATAGAACAGTTAGTTTAGCTTATGTTGTGGTAAAAATGTTTGAAGGACTCTTAAGGGACTATATATAGGAGTATGTGACTGTAAATAATATTATAAGGGATAACCAACATGGGTTTACCAAGGACAGAAGTTGTCAGACTAACCTGATTTGTTTTTATGAGGAGGTGAGTAGAAGCCTGGACAGAGGGGCAGCTGTGGATGTAGTGTTCTTGGATATTGCAAATGCTTTTGATACTGTCCCTCATGGACGTTTAATAGGTAAAGTAAGGTCTATAGGCTTAGAAAGTATAGTTTGCAATTTGATTGAAAACTGGCTGAAGGACCGTGTTCAGAGAGTTGTGGTCAATTATTCTTATTCAGAATGGTCCTGGGTTATAAGTGGTGTACCCCAAGGTTCAGTGCTGGGTCCTCTATCATTTAATTTATTAATGATATTGAGGACAGGATTAATAGCACTATTTGTATTTTTGCAGATGACACCAAGATATGTAGTACTGTACAGTCTATGGAAGATGTCCATAAACTACAAGCTGACTTGGACACTCTCAGTGATTAGGCATGAATGTGGCAAACAAGGTTAAATGTGGATAAATGTAAAGTTATGCATCTTGGTAGTAATAAAAATATCTGTGCATCATATGTCCTAGGTGATGTAACACCGAGGGAGTCACTTGGGTGTCCTTGTAGATCATAGAATGAATAACAGCATACAATGTCAATCAGCTGCTTCTAAGGTTACAGGGATATTGTCATGTATTAAGCAAGGCATGGACTTGTGGGGCAGGGATGTAATATTACCACTTTACAAAGCGTTGGTGTGGTCTCATCTGGAATATGTAGTTCAGTTCTGGGCACCAGTCCATAGAATAGATGCTTTGTAACTGAAAAGAGTACAAAGGAGAGTGACTAAACTGATAAGGGGCCTGTAGGGTATTAGTTATAAAGAAAGATTAAAAGATTTACATTTAGGGGGGACATGATTAACTTATACAAATATATAAATGGGCCAAACAATATGGTGAAAAACTGTTCCATGTTAAATGCCCTCAAAAGACAAGTGGGCACTGCCTCCGACTGGAGAAGAAAAGGTTCAGTCTCCAGAAGCGTCAAAGCTTCTTTACTGTAAGAACTGTGAATCTGTGGAATAGACTTCCTTAGGACGTGGTCACAGCAGGAATAGTGGACAGTTTTAAAATGAGTTTAGATGAATTCTTCAAAGTAAATAGACATTAATGCTTAAGGAAACGTGTAGAAATCTGAGTCTCACTTCCTTCTGGGATTCATGTCAACCTATCCCTTGGTTGAACTTGATGAACTTATGTATTTTTCCAACTGTATTAACTATATAACATGTTTTTTTTTTTTTTTTTAAATTTACTGATTGATTCATTCTAGAGATGAGCGAATCATGCAAAATTCACTTTGCCAAATATTCGTCAAACTTTTCATAAGATTTGTATATTTTACGAATCTATTCGGCAAATCTGCGTACAAATCATACGTTATTATGCGGTGTTTTGCGAATATTTGCGCACTAATAACGAATTTTCAGTTCTAAAAGGTACGCAACTTCTGTGAAAACTTACGCATGAGCATACAAATTACGTACGAAAATGATGAGCTTTGCTGGAGCGGAATGGTGGAGCAGGAGGAACGCTCTGAGTCTGACCCCTGGTTACATATGGATACTGTATCAGCAGATGACAGCAGATCATCCAGCTGTGACTAAGATGAGCGTGCCATTTACTCCACTACCTCATCCACTTTCTCCTCCATTACAATTTTGCGCCTTGGTGGGTTAGCCTGGTGGAACACTGGCCAAGTATAGCAAATTCTACAAGTAGAAGCTCCGGCTACAGGGCCTTTAGCACTGCTGCCCTGTGCCACTTTCTCCTTTTTTTAGAGCCCAAGGTCTGGCTGGAACTGGACCCCTTTTGCTTATCCATTCCAGACATTTTTCACTTGACTGTGGCCCTGCAGCTGGTCTTTGTCTCTCTCCCTCTCTATTTCCCTATCTCTCTCCCTGCCTGATTAATTACTAGCCCTGCACTGGCCCTGCACTTTCCCTGCACTTGCCCTGCAGTATCCCTGATATGTGTAATATGGATTCCCAGAACAATTACACCCCAATTTTAACAAAACAGGTCTCAGCCTCTCAGAACTACACACACAGTGCTTCTGCTCATCTCAGCAGTCGCAGCACAACTGATGCGTCACTGGCTTACCGAGACTAAGCCAATCAGAGCAAGCCCTACCCACTAGGTCAGGTGACTGCTTTCTTCCCGGGCTTTTGTTGAACGAATAACAAACAGTAAAAGTTTGCTAATTAATTGAATTTGTACGCAACATCGCATAGTGTAACTTATACATAGCATTAGCGTACAAGTGCAGACAAGTACGTAGCGAATGCGTAGAAAGCCTTAAGAACATTTTCGAATCTAACGGAGGGAATCTCAAAAAATTTGGATTCACTTCGCAGCGGAAAATTTCCAAGATTCGTATTGAATCTACGAAGCGACGAATAGATTTGCTCATCTCTAATTCATTCTAACCATCAGAATCAAAATGAATACACAAAGCTATAGCACATATACAGTACAATATGCCCATGCTACTATTTAAGGAAGCATTTGAGTAATCAGCTCAATATAAATGCAAGTACTGTACTAATTTTACCATTCAAGCATTAGGGCCTTAAGGAAAATCTATTCTGTACTATAGAGGTATTGCTTAAAGCCGTTATTGTCAATGTCTGTAGGCAACCTTTGACTGTCCAAATAACCTTTGGTTAGGACACAGTTTTGAAAACAATTGCAAATAAATCCCTGTGTTGAAATTACTCGTCATGCAAGTCCCATAGAAGTGTAATGTTATCTAAAGGTTTATTGCCAAAATATTAAAGAAAACCTGTCAGCTTCAGGCGCCATCTCACGCCGCCAGCAATACCTTCAAGTAGCCGGCAGCAAGTTTCTAATGATGTTTTTCTTAGTGAATTCAGTGAAGGCAGAAGTATGGAAAACGATCCTTTATCCTCCGTCCGCGCTACTTCCCAGTCAGGCTTGAAGTCAAGGGGGCAGCGGCCTCCTTGCTTCAAGTCAAGGAAACTGCGCCCCCTTCCCTGCCCCTTCGCTGTGACTGACAGCGCTTATGCCCGACAGCTCGCTGGCTTTGCAGAACAGCTGGCTGTCAGTCACAGCAAAGCGGCAGGGAAGGGGGCGTGGTTTCCTTGACTTGAAGCAAGGAGGCCGCTGCCCCCTTGACTTCAGGCCTGACTGGGAAGTAGCGCAGACGGAGGATAAAGGATTGTTTTCCATACTTCTGCCTTCACTGAATTCACTAAGAAAAACATCATTAGAAACTTGCTGCCGGCTACTTGAAGGTATTGCTGGCGGCGTGAGATGGCTTCTGCAGCTGACAGGTTCCCTTTAAGAAATAAAAAAGTGATAGATAGATAGATAGATAGATAGATAGATAGATAGATAGATAGATAGATAATAGACTTACATACTACATTTATCATAAACCTAGCTTTTGTTGCAAAAACATAAGAAACACAGTTATAGTACATATATACATGTGCAATGCATTCAGAAAGACTTCAGACCCTTTCACTTTTTTCACATTTTTATTTTGCGGCCTTGTGCTAAAATAAATAAAACTCCTGCACTCAGTACCCAAATGTTTACAAATTTACTAAGGGAAAACTAAGATTTTGCCTGGACATTAGTATTCAGACCTTTTGCTCTAGGGGGCCTCCAATTTCTCCTGATCATCTTTGAGATGTATAATTGGAATTAACGGTGGTGCTCACCTGTACTCAGCATGACCCACCAACAACCAATTGGCTATAGAAATTAGAATATATAGAAAAATATTTTTTTGCAATGTTTTTTTTTTCATTTAAAGAACATATTAAAATTGCATATTAAAATTGCTTGTAATCACAGTCCCCCATTAGCTTCAATTGCGGAGATCTCGCAATGAAAAAATAAACACAATAACTGCAACTGTATTTATTTTTTCATTGCGAGAGCTCCGCAATTGAAGCTAATAGGGGGATTGTGATTACAAGCAATTTTAATATGTATTTTAAATGTATGAAGTATCTATCTTCATTTGTTTTTTATGTTGTATAATAAATACCAAATTTGCTAAAAACAAAAAAGCCGACCATTTTTCTATATATTCATCTTTGAGATGTTCCTACACCTTGATAGGAGTACGCTTGTGGTAAATTCAGTTGATTGCACTTGATCTAGAAAGAAACATTCCTGTCTGTATAAGCCGACAATGCATATCAGAGCAAAAAAACACCATGAGGAGGAAAGAACTGCCTGTAGAGCTCAGAGATAGGATTGCTAGAAGGCATAGATCTGGAGAAAGGTACAAAAAATTCTGCTGTAGTGAAAGTTCCCAAAAGCACAGTGGCCTCCATATTTGGTAGAAGTTTGGAACAACCATGACTCTTCCTAGAGCTAGAGAGCCCACCAAACTAAGTAATTAGGGGAGTAGGCCCTTGGTAATAGAACCTAAAGGTCATTCTGGCTAAGCTTCAAAGATCCTGTGTGCAGATGGGAGAAATTTCCAAATGGCCAAACATCACTGCAGCACTCTGCCAATCTGGGCTTTATGGCAGAGTAGCAAAAAAAGAAGCATCTCCTAAATAAAAGACCCATGGAAGCCTGTTTGAACTTTGCAAAAAAAAAAAAACATGTAAAGGACTTTCAGACTGATAAACAAGATTTGTTGGTCTCATGCTGTGTGGATGTTTCTTGGTGGCTGGGACAAGGAAACTGGTCAGGGTGTAGGGAAAGATGAATGGAGCAAAGTACAGAGATTTTCTTGATAAAAACCTGATTTTGAGTGTTGTAGACGTCAGATTGGGTCGAAGGTCCATTTTCCAACAAGACAATGACCCTAGGCACACAGCCAAGAGAACACAAGTGTGGCTTAGGGAAAACGCTGTGAATGTTCCTGAGTGGCACAGCCAGAGCCCTGACTAGAATCCAAATGAACATCTCTAGTAAGACCTGAAAATTTCTGTCCACTGACAGTTCCCATCCAACTTTACATGGCGTGAAAAGATCTTCAGAGAAGAATGGCAAAAAATCCCCAAATCCAGCTATGCAAACCATATGGTATCATATCCAAGAAGACTACTTGCTGTAAATGCTGCCAAAGGGTTTTTCACTAAATACTGAGTACAGGGTCTGAATACTTATGTCAATGTACGATTTTAGTTTTTCCTTTTCAACAAATTAGCAAAGATTTTGTCATGATATGGGGAGTAGTGAGCCCTAACTTAAGCCCCAACCTCTGTCCCTGCCAACTTACACGGCCCGTCCTATGTAACGGCGCGTAACTGGGCGACAATCCCTAGCCTGAATAAGTGCTGGGGCGTAAAGGGAAGGGGAACAAGAGGAAAATACAACAAACAAAGACAGAACACAAATACAATATCGGAGGGTCAGCAAGCCAAAAGTCGTACCAGGAAGTCACTTCAAAACCAGGGGAGAGAGCAAAAGCAAGGTCAAAAATACACAGCTGAAGTCCAAAACACAGTAGTCACAATGAGGATTAGCAAGCACTAGCACTGGAGGTATAGACCAATCTCAGGTAACCTGTGGCTGGCAGGCTGCCTGTTTAAATAGGGCTCCAAGTAGGTCATGTGACGAGGCGGCGTCACATGATCTAACTCCAAAAGTGAAACAGGAAGTGCTGGCTTCCTTGCCAGTACTCAGAGGTAGGTCACGTGACGCAGCCACATCTCGTCCTCGCTCCTGAACAACAGTGGGAGTCCAGTGGCGCTGCACGGAGGAAGCATGCCGCCGGCTCCCCGTAACAGATTTTGAACATTCTGTTTTCACTTTGTTATTATGTAGTGTTGAGTGCAGAATGATGGGGGAAACCTGGATTTATTTTTTATATTTTAGCACCAGGTCACAACATACAAAATGTGAAAAGGTTAGAGTCCGAAGACTTGTCCAAGTCCATTGTATCCCTGGACAAAGGAATCAAAATTAACATTTCCATTGTTTGGATCTTTCACATCTGTGTAGTGGTTTCCATCACAAACAGAAAGTGCAATGTAGTACTGGATCCATGTACATAATGGGTTGGAAACTGCTGACGACAAACAAATCTCACTTGCTTATAATGGGATTCATCATGTGATTCACCATGCAGCATTACTCTTCCCACATAAACTGTAATGATGGCTGCCACAATATATCAGGGATTCTTCAGAAACATTTCTTCATGGCACATTATGTGCATTTCAAGCATTTTAATGCAGACTTTACCAATTTTTGTTTCAATGGGCAAACAAACTTAGTTTAATTTTAAAAATCATATCCTTATTGCTCTACTAGTGATGGCACCTGGTTCCAGTCCTAGGCTGTGCTCCTGATCTTCATGTTCCTGGCTTCTATTCCTGGTCTTTTCCATTCTCTGTGGTTTTGCTTTCACTTTCCATAAGTCATCAGTTAAATAGTGTTGGAAAACACTTTTAATGTAACATGCCCATGGGTTCACAGATGCAGACCCCTCCCACCTAAACTATGGGTATGTTACTTTTGCTTTATGATGTAAAATGAATTTTGGATAGTTCTCCCTGTGTATGCATTAGCATGTACATTGTATTGTAATTAGCTACTGTATTGTATTTGTATCATGGGGATGTATTGTATTTGTATCATTGTGCACGTATAGTGGTTTTGCACATATTGCTTGGGGTGTACCAGTATGTACATTGTACAAGATAAAAAAAGGATTGCAAGTCCTCAGTGGTTTATACCTTTTAATGGCTAACTGAAAAGATGATGACACAATTGCAAGCTTTTGAGGCTACCTGGGCCGAAAGCTTGCAATTGTGTCATCATTAGAGATGAGCGAGCATACTCGTCCGAGCTTGGTGCTCGTTCAAGTATTAGGGTACTCGTAAGTGCTCGCTGCTCGGACGAGTATCTCGCCATACTCGAGGAAATGGCAACTTCCGCATCGTGCTTTTTTGGCGCCTATAAACACAGCCAATCACAAGCCAGGAGACTCTACGGTACACCCAGCATCACGTGGGGCCCTTACATGTCGATAGCAGGGGTTGGCTGGCCTGATCAGGTGACCCTGGAATATACTACTGACTGGCCGCGGTGCTCGGCTCAGATGCCGTCTGGATGTCGTTAGGGATAGAGCTGCTGCCTTTCAGGGACAGTGTTAGGGCCTGCATTTAGTTCTCTGTTAGGCAGGAATCACCCACACAGAACCCAACAGCCCTTCTAAGGGCTAGAAGACATTTTTTTTTGGTCTCCTGGCTTGGCTGGCACTAGTAGTGCAGCTATCGCCATATATAACCCCCTTTTTTTTATGTTATATCTCAGTGATACAAATCCATTGCACACAGCAGTGTGGAACCATTCTGTGTGTCACAGTTCATCACACTCACTCCAATCCATATATACTTTCCAGGTGACACTTTCTGTACGTGACAGAATACAACCAAGTCATTTGCTACCTGTCACGTATACAGCTTGATCCTAAAAATCTCTGTGCGACATTTGTCTGGGTCGCAGTCTAAATAGCCACCGTCAGTAGGGTGTCAGTCAGCTCTACGATAGTTCCTGCACGTCACGTTCCAAAAAAAAACAAAAATCCAAAACAAAATATACCAAAAAAATTAGTTTTTTTGTTGTTTTAGCTCAGTGATACAAATCCATTTCACACAGCTGCGTGTAACCTTTCTGTGTGTCACAGTTCAGCACACTCGCTCCAATCCGTATATACTGTCCAGGTGACACTTTCTGTACGTCACAGAATACAACCAAGTCATTTGCTACCAATAACGTATACAGCTTGATCCAAAAAATCTCTGTGTGACATTTGTCTGGGTCGCAGTCTAAATAGCCACCGTTAACAGGGTGTGAGTTAGGTCTCCGATAGTTCCTGCACGTCAAGTTCCCAAAAAAACAAAATTAAAAAAAATATAAAAAACAAAATATATAAAAAATTAGTTTTTTAGTTGTTTTAGCTCAGTGATACAAATCCATTTTACTCAGCTGCATGTAACCTTTCTGTGTGTCACAGTTCAGCACACTCGCTCCAATCCGTATATACTGTCTAGGTGACACTTTCTGTACGTCACAGAATACAACCAAGTCATTTGCTACCAATAACGTATACAGCTTGATCCAAAAAATCTCTGTGCGACATTTGTCTGGGTCGCAGTCTAAATAGCCACCGTTAACAGGGTGTGAGTTAGGTCTCCGATAGTTCCTGCACGTCACGTTCCCAAAAAAAACAAAATAAAAAAAAATATAAAAAACAAAATATATAAAAAAATTAGTTTTTTAGTTGTTTTAGCTCAGTGATACAAATCCATTTTACTCAGCTGCGTGTAACCTTTCTGTGTGTCACAGTTCAGCACACTTGCTCCAATCCGTATATACTGTCCAGGTGACACTTTCTGTACGTCACAGAATACAACCAAGTCATTTGCTACCTGTCACGTATACAGCTTGATCCTAAAAATCTCTGTGCGACATTTGTCTGGGTCGCAGTCTAAATAGCCACTGTTAACAGGGTGTGAGTTAGGTCTCCGATAGTTCCTGCACGTCAAGTTCCCAAAAAAACAAAATTAAAAAAAATATAAAAAACAAAATATATAAAAAATTAGTTTTTTAGTTGTTTTAGCTCAGTGATACAAATCCATTTTACTCAGCTGCATGTAACCTTTCTGTGTGTCACAGTTCAGCACACTCGCTCCAATCCGTATATACTGTCTAGGTGACACTTTCTGTACGTCACAGAATACAACCAAGTCATTTGCTACCAATAACGTATACAGCTTGATCCAAAAAATCTCTGTGCGACATTTGTCTGGGTCGCAGTCTAAATAGCCACCGTTAACAGGGTGTGAGTTAGGTCTCCGATAGTTCCTGCATGTCACGTTCCCAAAAAAAAACAAAATAAAAAAAAAATATAAAAAACAAAATATATAAAAAATTAGTTTTTTAGTTGTTTTAGCTCAGTGATACAAATCCATTTTACTCAGCTGCGTGTAACCTTTCTGTGTGTCACAGTTCAGCACACTTGCTCCAATCCGTATATACTGTCCAGGTGACACTTTCTGTACGTCACAGAATACAACCAAGTCATTTGCTACCTGTCACGTATACAGCTTGATCCTAAAAATCTCTGTGCGACATTTGTCTGGGTCGCAGTCTAAATAGCCACTGTTAACAGGGTGTGAGTTAGGTCTCCGATAGTTCCTGCACGTCACGTTCCCAAAAAAACAAAATAAAAAAAAAATATATAAAAAACAAAATATATAAAAAATTAGTTTTTTAGTTGTTTTAGCTCAGTGATACAAATCCATTTTACTCAGCTGCGTGTAACCTTTCTGTGTGTCACAGTTCAGCACACTTGCTCCAATCCGTATATACTGTCCAGGTGACACTTTCTGTACGTCACAGAATACAACCAAGTCATTTGCTACCTGTCACGTATACAGCTTGATCCTAAAAATCTCTGTGCGACATTTGTCTGGGTCGCAGTCTAAATAGCCACTGTTAACAGGGTGTGAGTTAGGTCTCCGATAGTTCCTGCACGTCACGTTCCCAAAAAAACAAAATAAAAAAAAAATATATAAAAAACAAAATATATAAAAAAATTAGTTTTTTAGTTGTTTTAGCTCAGTGATACAAATCCATTTTACTCAGCTGCGTGTAACCTTTCTGTGTGTCACAGTTCAGCACACTCGCTCCAATCCGTATATTCTGTCCAGGTGACACTTTCTGTACGTCACAGAATACAACCAGGTCATTTGCTACCAATAACGTATATAGCTTGATCCAAAAAATCTCTGTGCGACATTTGTCTGGGTCGCAGTCTAAATAGCCACCGTTAACATGGTGTGAGTTAGGTCTCCGATAGTTCCTGCACGTCACGTTCCCAAAAAAACAAAATTTAAAAAAATATATAAAAAACAAAATATATAAAAAAAATTAGTTTTTTAGTTGTTTTAGCTCAGTGATACATATCCATTTTACTCAGCTGCGTGTAACCTTTCTGTGTGTCACAGTTCAGCACACTCGCTCCAATCCGTATATACTGTCGAGGTGACAGTTTCTGTATGTCACAGAATACAACCAAGTCATTTGCTACCAATAACGTATACAGCTTGATCCTAAAAATCTCTGTGCGACATTTGTCTGGGTCGCAGTCTAAATAGCCACCGTTAACAGGGTGTGAGTTATGTCTCCGATAGTTCCTGCACGTCACGTTCCCAAAAAAACAAAATTAAAAAAAAATATAAAAAACAAAATATATAAAAAAAATTAGTTTTTTAGTTGTTTTAGCTCAGTGATACAAATCCATTTTACTCAGCTGCGTGTAACCTTTCTGTGTGTCACAGTTCAGCACACTCGCTCCAATCCGTATATACTGTCGAGGTGACACTTTCTGTATGTCACAGAATACAACCAAGTCATTTGCTACCTGTCACGTATCCTAAAAATCTCTGTGCGACATTTGTCTGGGTTGCAGTCTAAATAGCCACCGTTAACAGGGTGTGAGTTAGGTCTCCGATAGTTCCTGCACGTCACGTTCCCAAAAAAACAAAATTAAAAAAAATATATAAAAAACAAAATACATAAAAAAATTAGTTTTTTAGTTGTTTTAGCTCAGTGATACAAATCCATTTTACTCAGCTGCGTGTAACCTTTCTGTGTGTCACAGTTCAGCACACTCGCTCCAATCCGTATATACTGTCGAGGTGACACTTTCTGTATGTCACAGAATACAACCAAGTCATTTGCTACCAATAACGTATACAGCTTGATCAAAAAAATCTCTGTGCGACATTTGTCTGGGTCGCAGTCTAAATAGCCACCATTAACAGGGTGTGAGTTATGTCTCCGATAGTTCCGGCACGTCACGTTCCCAAAAAAACAAAATTAAAAAAAAAAAATATAAAAAACAAAATATATGAAAAAATAGTTTTTTAGTTGTTTTAGCTCAGTGATACAAATCCATTTTACTCAGCTGCGTGTAACCTGTGTGTCACAGTTCAGCACACTCGCTCCAATCCGTATATACTGTCCAGGTGACACTTTCTGTACGTCACAGAATACAACCAAGTCATTTGCTACCTGTCACGTATACAGCTTGATCCTAAAAATATCTGTGCGACATTTGTCTGGGTCGCAGTCTAAATAGCCACTGTTAACAGGGTGTGAGTTAGGTCTCCGATAGTTCCTGCACGTCACGTTCCCAAAAAAAACTAAACTAAAAAAAAATATTTAAAAAAAAATATTTTTTTTGTTGTTTTAGCTCAGTGATACAAATCCATTTTACTGAGCTGCGTGTAACCTTTCTGTGTGTCACAGTTCAGCACACTCGCTCCAATCTGTATATACTGTCCAGGTGACACTTTCTGTACGTCACAGAATACAACCAAGTCATTTGCTACCAATAACGTATACAGCTTGATCCAAAAAATCTCTGTGCGACATTTGTCTAGGTCGCAGTCTAAATAGCCACAGTTAACAGGGTGTGAGTTAGGTCTCCGATAGTTCCTGCACGTCAAGTTCCCAAAAAAACTAAACCAAAAAAAAAAATATTAAAAAAAAATATTTTTTTAGTTGTTTTAGCTCAGTGATACAAATCCATTTTACTCAGCTGCGTGTAACCTTTCTGTGTGTCACAGTTAAGCACACTCGCTCCAATCCGTATATTCTTTCCAGGTGACAGTTTCTGTACGTCACTTAATTAAACCAGACTGAACAAGTTTGTGGGTTTCAGTACACCAGGCCCATTTATTATTTTTTTATATCATACACTTATATACAGAAAATGTGGAACCCCAGGGCTAAGGGTCGAGGACGAGGGCGTGGGTGTGGGCATTCAATTACTGCAGGGGGCAGAGGCCGTGGTCCTGGGCAGGGTGAGACAGTACCTGCTAATGAGGGAGCTGTGGAACGCCGCAGAGCTACACTCCCTAGCTTTATGTCTCAACTTACAGGGACACATGGTAGAGGACTGTTGAAACCACAACAGTGTGAACAGCTAATCTCGTGGATTGCGGACAATGCTTCAAGTAATTTGTCCACCAGTCAGTCTTCCACGCAGTCCACCCACGTTACCCAAGGGAGCACTCCTCTGGCTCCTCCACCTCAACCTCCTTCCCCCAGTCTACCCCCTCCCAGGATAATTTGGAATGCGATCCGGCATACTCTGAGGAACTGTTTTCTGGACCCTTCCTAGAGTCACAAACCACTTCTCAGGTTGCTGCTGACCTCTTTCCCGATGCCCAAGTTTTCCAACTGTCGCAGTCTGTGGGTGATGATAATGATAACAATGTTGACTTAGTGGAAGAAGTGTCTAAAAAGGTGTCAGACGATGAGGAGACACGGTTGTCAGACAGTGGTGAAGTTGTTGTTAGGGGAGGAATTCAGAAGGGGGAGCAGACTGAGGAATCGGAGGATGACGAGGTGACTGACCCAAACTGGGTTGATATGCCGAGTGAAGACAGTGCTTTTGAGGCGGAGGCGAGTGCTGCACCAGAACAGATTGTAAGAGGCAGTGGTGTGGCCAGAGGGGGAAGCAGGGCCAGAGCTGGTGCATCATCAACAACTGTTTCACGTAGTGAAGCTCCCGTGGCGAGGCCTAGATGTTTGCAAGTCTGGAGGTTCTTTAAAGAAAGTGAGGATGACCGACCGACTGTGGTGTGCAACCTATGCCACACCAAGATCAGCAGGGGTGCCACCACTACTAGCCTAACCACCACCAGCATGAGCAGGCATATGAGTGCTAAATACCCCACTCAATGGAACCAAGGTCTTTCACCACCTCCTGCGGGTCACACCACTGCTCCTTCCCCTGTGTCACTCGCTGCCTCTGCTAGTCAACCCCCTGCGTCACTCGCTGCCTCTGCTAGTCAACCCCCTGCCCAGGACTCCGACACGAGCGCCTCCCGCCGGAAAACCACACCTCCGCCTCCATGATCCTCCACAGTGTCCACCAACGTGTCCCAGCGCAGCGTTCAGCTGTCTTTACAGCAGATGCTGGAGCGCAAGAGGAAATACAGTTCCACCCACCCACATGCCCAAGCCCTCAACGTCCATATCTCCAAATTGCTTAGCCTTGAGATGCTGCCCTATAGGCTGGTAGAGACCGAGGCCTTTCGCAATCTCATGGCGGTGGCTGCCCCTCGGTATTCCGTCCCCAGCCGCCATTATTTTTCCCGATGTGCCGTCCCAGCCCTACACCAGCACGTGTCAGAGAACATCATCCGTGCCCTGACCAACGCTGTTTCTGAGAAGGTCCACCTAACCACAGACACGTGGACAAGTGCTGCCAGGCAGGGACACTATATCTCACTGACGGCACATTGTGTTAACTTGGTGGAGGCTGGGACCAAGACTGACCCTCGGGCCGCTCATGTACTGCCCAAACCGAGGATTGCGGGGCCTACCTCGGTCACGGTCTCTCAGACGTACTATGCCTCCTCCTCCGACCCCTCCTCCTCCTCCACCTCCTCCTCCGAATTACCATCTGTGGGCACGGCGCCTTCAGTCGGTAGCTCTAGGCGCAGCAGCAGTGCCGTGGGTAAGCGCCAGCAGGCGGTGCTCAAACTGCTGAGCTTAGGTGACAAAAGGCACACCGCCCAAGAGCTGTTACAGGGCATCACGGCGCAGACCGATGTGTGGCTGGCACCGCTGAACCTCAAGCCAGGCATGGTTGTGTGTGACAACGGGCGTAACCTGGTGGCGGCTCTGCAAATCGGCAGACTGACACATGTGCCATGCCTGGCCCATGTGTTCAATCTCATAGTTCAGCGGTTCCTCAAGACATACCCCAATCTGTCTGATTTGCTCACCATGGTGCGCCGCATCTGTGCACATTTCCGCAAGTCGACCACAGATGCTGCCACTCTCAGGGCAGCGCAGCGCCGCCTACAACTGCCCGCTCACCGACTGTTGTGCGA
Source organism: Rhinella marina (assembly GCA_900303285.1). Taxonomy (NCBI): domain Eukaryota; kingdom Metazoa; phylum Chordata; class Amphibia; order Anura; family Bufonidae; genus Rhinella; species Rhinella marina. The sequence goes on from ONZH01017588.1 coordinate 45,430, forward strand.
CGTGCCCACGAGATGGAATTCGACATTAAACATGTTATCCAGAGTTTACCAGCAGTGCAGAGCGATTGTAGACTGCCAGATGTCAACTTCCACCAGAACTTGATAGCCAGAGCACCCTCCGGTCTGTTTCTCAGCGCGTATCGGAGGAGGGGGATGAGGATGAGGAGGAAGAGGAGGAGAATGTCGGCTAGACAGTAGAGGGTACCAGTGCTCAGTCTTTAACTCTTGAGCGTGTATGGGCTGAAGAGGAGGACTTGGAGGAGGAGGAGGAAATGGAGAGTCAGGCCAGTGAGGAGAGGGAATTCTTGCGTGTTGGGACTCTGGCGCACATGGCAGACTTCATGTTAGGCTGCCTATCCCGTGACCCTCGCGTTAGAAGAATTTTTTCCAACACCGATTACTGGATGTTCACTCTCCTGGACCCACGGTACAAGCAGAACCTTTCCACTCTCATCCCTGCAGAGGAAAGGAGTATGAGAGTGAATAGATATCAACAGGCCCTGGTGCACAAGCTGAAAAAATTCTTCCCATCTGACGCCACTAGCGGCAGAGGGCATGGTTCTGTGGGCCAAGTAGCGGGGGAGAGGAGGCGAGCAGGCAGCTTGTCCAGCACTGGCAGGGGAACGCTCTCCAAGGCCTTTGCCACTTTTATGTCACCCCAGCAAGACACTGTCACCTGTCCCCAGTTTAGGCAGAGTAGGGGGGAGCTGTACAGAAAGATGGTGAGGGAGTACCTAGTTGACCATACCAACGTCCATAGCGATCACTCTGCTCCATACAACTACTGGGTTTCAAAGCTGGACATGTGGCCTGAACTGGCGCTGTATGCCTTGGAGGTGCTGGCCTGCCCTGCCGCTAGCATGCTGTCAGAGCGGGTATTCAGTGCAGCTGGTGGCGTCATCACCGATAAGCGTACATGCCTGTCAACTGACAGCGCTGACAGGCTGACGCTTATTAAAATGAACAAAGCCTGGATTTCACCGGAATTCAAATCTCCTCCGGGGGAAAGCAGCTAAAGATTTAAATAACTTATGTATCCGATTCCTCTTCTCTACTCCTCCTACTCCTCCTCCTCCTCCATATCGTCTTTGCCTAACGCTGACCCAAAAACCGCCATTTTTTAGAGGTCCAACTGGCACTCTTTTACCACAATTTTTCAGGAGGGCCCCCTATAGGCCCTCTATTCAAACAATTTTTCCAGAGGTCCACCTACAGGCCCTCTCTCCAAAAAATTTTTCCGGAGGTCCACCTACAGGCCCTCTCTTCAAACAATTTTTCCGGAGGTCCACCTACAGGCCCTCTCTCCAAACAATTTTTCCGGAAGTCCACCTACAGGCCCTCTGTCCAAACAATTTTTCCGGAGGTCCACCTACAGGCCCTCTCTCCAAACAATTTTTCCGGAGGTCCACCTATAGGCCCTCTCTCCAAACAATTTTTCCGGAGGTCCACCTACAGGCCCTCTATTCAAACAATTTTTCCAGAGGTCCACCTACAGGCCCTCTCTCCAAAAATTTTTTCCGGAGGTCCACCTACAGGCCCTCTCTTCAAACAATTTTTCCGGAGGTCCACCTACAGGCCCTCTGTCCTAACAATTTTTCCGGAGGTCCACCTACAGGCCCTCTGTCCAAACAATTTTTCCGGAGGTCCACCTACAGGCCCTCTCTCCAAACAATTTTTCCGGAGGTCCACCTACAGGCCCTCTCTCCAAACAATTTTCCGGAGGTCCACCTACAGGCCCTCTATTCAAACAATTTTTCCAGAGGTCCACCTACAGGCCCTCTCTCCAAAAAATTTTTCCGGAGGTCCACCTACAGGCCCTCTCTCCAAACAATTTTACCGGAGGTCCACCTACAGGCCCTCTCTCCAAACAATTTTTCCGGAGGTCCACCTACAGGCCCTCTATTCAAACAATTTTTCTAGAGGTCCACCTACAGGCCCTCTCTCCAAAAATTTTTTCCGGAGGTCCACCTACAGTCCCTCTCTCCAAACAATTTTTCAGGAGGTCCACCTACAGGCCCTCTCTCCAATTCCAGTTTCCAGTTTTATTTGCGCAAACTGCGTAAATTATTATTTTTGGGATAGGTGTAAAAAATAATATTACCTGCGTATCTATATTGCCCAACATTGGATACGGTAGCAAGTAGAAGACCAAACACATGTTGCCAACAGGGTTCCACAAATTCCTGGTCCACCCGCAAATTCCTGGTCCACAATGTCAAGGAGGTTGAGGTTTTGTTGAAGAGCAACAAGTCCTTCTGTGCTGAAATCGCCGACAACGTCTCCATCTAAGAACCTAAAGACCATTGTGGAGAGAGCGGCACAGCTCACCATCAAAGTGACGAACCCCAACGCCAGACTGCGCAGAGAAGATAACGAATAAATATATCTGGTTATTTTTGCTAAATAAAAGTTAAATAAACACAAAAAAAAATTGATCTGTTCCTGTGCCTGATCCACCCAAGTTGAATCTGTCCCATCATGAGAAAGTCCCCCCAAGGAGTCCCTACTGTAACTTGCTTCCCATACAACTACCTCACCCTCCGACACCTATGTCTCGCCATTGTTTACCACCTCCTCAGACAACACTGGTAAATCCCCACTGTCAGCACACGGAAACAGCAAAAGGTCTTGCGAATTGGGGCAGAGAATGTTCTGGGCTAGCACATCAGGGAAGGGGTGACTATGGGGTTCCAGGGAGTACGTGACCACATGCAATATCCATTTAAAAGTCATGCCACACTTGATGTAGCTCATAATTGACAATTGTACCGGTTGATGCTAAATTTTTAAGTTGGGGTCCTGCGTCGTCATTCTAACTACATCCGGCTGTTGTCACCACCACACACGCTAGCCCAGGGGGCACTCCTCTGGCTCTTCCAGCGAAACCTCCTTCCCCCCAGCCTGCCCCCCACCTACAGGCCCTCTCTCCAAAGAATTTACATCTTTGTCCTATCTTTCTCTCTCTCCAAACTATTTTTCCAGATAGCTGCCATATACAGTATTAGTATACATAGAAGACATACCACACTTGATCAATCTCATAATTCACGACTGTACCGGTTGATGCTAAATTCTTAAGTTGGGGTCCTGCGTCGTCATTCTAAATCCATCCGGCTGTTATCACCACCAAACACGCTAGCCCAGGGGGCAACTCCTCTGGCTCTTCCAGCGAAACCTCCTTCCCCCCAGCCTCGCCCCCCACCTAGCCACGCTAGCCCAGGGGGCAACTCCTCTGGCTCTTCCAGCCAAACCTCCTTCCCCCTAGCCTCGCCCCCCACCTACAGGCCCTCTCTCCAAACTATTTACCCAGATAGGGGACATATTAGATATTGTACTGATGATTTTTTTGGTTCTTCTTTTAATTGCCTCCTGCGATAGATGGGAATCGAACCCAGGTCAACTGCTTGGGAAGTAGCTATGCTCACCACTATACCACCAACAGCCACAGCAACTGATAAGAACAGATACTAAACTTGATGTCAGCTGCAGTGCCAGCATGAGCAGTGGTGTCACCTGTAGGCGGTGATGGACCTTCGTTGCACCTAGTTGGGTGCTTCCCTAACATGTGATGGGTATTTGCCTCGCCTTTCTTGGTCTGGGTGAGCACAATTGCCATGAGGGTAACCACCAGGCTGTTACCTGAGAATTTGGGGTAATGGTGGGATTAGGCAGCCTCAGAGGCATCAATGCATGCTGCCTCTGCTGTTTCCTGTCCATTTCCGTGGTGTTTCCATCATTTTCTGAGGTTTCCGGGTTTTCACCCAGCCTTCCCTAGGCAGAGCCCCGGTCCCCTGCAAAAAATGCTTGAGTCTCCCATTGACTTCAATGGGGTTCGTTACTCGAAACGAGCACCCTAGCATCGGGAAAAGTTCGACTCGAATAACGAGCACCCGAGCATTTTAGTGCTCACTCATCTCTAGTCATCATCTTTTCAGTTAGCCATTAAAGGGTATCAACCACTGAGGAATTTCAATCCTTTTTTTGTCTTGTATTTACTGGCTAATATGGTACAAATATATGTTTTACATTGTACTACAATTAGTTATGTTATTACCCTTTTGCTGTTATAATTTATTTAGTAGTGTTTACTGCTCTGCCTGTGGGTGGAGGGGCTTTTCTCCAGTCCTTGCTGTGCTTCATGGCATTAACACAGATTTTTATGTGTTTTTATGGTTATGTTATTATAAAAGATTATGGGGGGCATTTATCATTTGCGTCATTTTTAAGTATGTCTTTGCTTTATGTGTCTGTGCCAAATTTATGCAATGGTGCACCTTAATAAAATATTTATTGTGTGCAATGTGGATTACACACACACACACATATATATATATATATATATATATATATATATATATATATATATATATATATATGTTAAAACACACCAGGCTGTTGAGATGCAAATTTTGTGCAAAAGTCACTCAAAGTAAATGTACCATAATCCAGGTCTAATTTCACTTTTGTCCCTTAAATATAGACCACTTTGAAAAGAGGTGAGGCTCACCAGATGTTGCAAACTGTAACCAATGTCACAGAAAATGCCACAATCAACATGACTTGATTACATTTTTAAGCCATTAAATTGACCTATCTGATTTGATATATGTCTCTCAATATTTTTATTAATCACATTGTGGTACACCATGCACTAGCTTTTTTGTTGGTTTTGTATTGTATTTAGCTTAAGAATTTTGTTGAAGTCTTTTTTCCTTCTAAAATAAAAAATCTCTGATGGAAATGGCGAAACTGGATATAAAATGAGCATAACTGACCGTGATGGATGCTCAAAATTAAGGATCCATTTTTATTTTTTTTGTTTTCTGTTCTTCTGAAGGTACCTAGCCTTACAGGTGTTCAGTGCTGAATAAACAACACTTCCTAAAGTTGATGGTGTCCACATAACACACTTCTGGTGAAGTCCAGTCTGTAATCTTCTTCTGTCTACGTCTTTTGCATCTACTGGACCCGGTAGCTTCCAGATTCTTCAGCACTCCAACTATTGGTACATGCACATAGTGCCTCTGCACAACTTAGGAAGGTGAGCAAATAAACTAGTGTTTCCTTATGAAAGCCACAGTCTTTTTTGTTTGTTTTTTTGTTTTTTAGCTGTGGACTTTGTTACATAATGATCTCCAGGTTGTGGTTCCAAGAATAGTCACATGGATGCAGCAGTGAAAATAGGATATGAACAAAGTGTGGAAAAGGACAATAGTCATAGGCAGGAATGTAGTCACAAGGCAGATGTGGAGAGTAAAACCAGAAATACAGAGACTGGGAAATGACAAGGAATATGAAGATCAGGAGCACAGCCTAGTATTGGAACCAGGAGGCTCAATGACCAGGAGCCAACCTGAGACAAAAGTAGGATATGCCAGAAGCAGTGACCAGAAGCACACTTGGACTGAATGAAGAGATATCAGGAACACTGACTAAGAGTAGGCCTGGGCAGTATTAAGAGATGGCAGGAATTGTGACCAGGAGCAGGCTTCAGTTGAAACTAGGACACATCAGAAGAATCAACTAGGAGCAGACCTTGGACAGAGCCTTCAGACCCCAGAAACAGTGACCAGGGACAGCCCAGACTATGAACCAGGAGATGCTCAACAAAAGGACTTCAGGAACATAGACCAGGAATAGGCCAGAGTTGGAATAAGAAAATACCACGACCAAGGCATTATCTAAAACAGAACTAAAGGTTGTCACCAGTAGAGCAGTCAGTGGCTTTAAACTTGATACATTTGTTGGGCCATTTCTAGCCACGCCCCTTCTGCTAATCCCTACTCACATTTTGGCAATTTTTAAAAGGGACAGCATGGTGTCTCAGTGGTTAGCACTGGTGCCTTGCAATGCTGGGTCCTGAGTTCTTATCTGATCAGGGACAACATCTACATGGAATTTGTATGTTCTTCCCATTTTTGTGTGGGTTTCCTCAGGGTACTCTGGTTTCCTCCCACACTCCAACCAAAGACAAACTGATAGGGAACTTAGAATGTGAGATCAATTGGGGACAGCGAAGGATGATAATGTCTGTAAAGCGCTACAGAATATGTCAGCACTATGGAGTATAATAAATAATACTAAATAAAAGTGGCACAAAGTGTGAGAAGTCCCATTTGCATATGTCATCATTTTATGTTTTTTGAATTGAAACTAGTGCAAATTGAATAGTAAATCCTCCACCCATCTGCCCAGGCTCTGTACTACTATACCGTATACCATATAATGTTAACATAATCATGAAAACCCTTCTTAATATGGAGTTATTTTTGTACACTAGAATGTACTATAAATCATCTGTCCAAAATTAAAGCTGCAACTTTTCAGTTTCACCCAATTTACACATTCAAGTTTGTCATTCAGGTGTGAGGTTGCAGCGAACAAATACTGGTGTAGTGCCCCTCACTTTGTCTTGACATTGAAGTCAGGTGATGCTTAGTTCTTGAGACAGTTTTCAAGACACCCTCGATCCTCTGCAAGTTTGAGCATAAGTAAGCTAAAAACCTGGCAACGTACTGCATGTATCAAAAAGGTGTGAGCCTAGGTGACAATACACTGCATGTGCTAAACAGGAAATATCTGTGGAAGATGTAGATATAACAAGATCACAATGTGACTTTGTTTTATCAATATTATGAAACTGTACAAAACAACCCATTAGAAATGAGCAGCACCAGTCAGGACTCCTGTACAAGGGGCAGCTCGGCTGAGGATCCACATGAGGATTACCGCGAATCTCCAGACTGCACCAGTAGTTGCCATTGTTTCAAACGGCAAGTGCAGGTAAAGCCCTGCAATGAGCAGTAATCTGCATGTGGATCTTGTGTTTGGGTCATACCTTGTATAGGTGACCTAAAGAATATTAGATATAATTTGTCTGATTATACAGGTGAAGTGAATAGCTTTAAAGGGCATCTGTCATCATGATCATCAATATCAAACCAGACACATTGCCTGGTAGGGCTGCCCCAGCTGATTAAAGACCTACCTTTGTACCCCACCTTCCTCTCCCCTTCTGCTGAGGCATTCAGGAGGAGTTTTATTTTTTTTAGTATGCAAATTAGCACTTAAGTGCACTGAGGGTGGGCTCTAGAACTCAGTGCACTCCTTTTAAAGGCACTTCCCCTCCACTTGATTGACAGGGCCAAGCGTCCAAATTGTAATTTTGACACTAAATGTAATATGAACATATAGATACAGATTTTTTTTGCTAAATATATCACCTGAAGCAGGGGTGCACCTAGCCTTTCTGCTGCCTGAGGTGGAAACTGAAACGGCGCCCCCCCATGCCAATTTCTTAACCTAACCCTTTGCCACCATGAAAGCGTTCATTGCCCATGGACCTTCCGCAGCCCCCTTTTGTCGCTACCTGGTGCTGCCTGACATGGTCTTATTGGTGGTGCACCCCTGACCTGAAGAGCCCATTGAATTTTAATGTGACAGAAAGAGGATCACTGGTTTTTGGAAGAAGAATGGTGATGAGTACATGAGGGTGGAAAGGAAAGCAGATTTAGGAAGATGGCACCATAAAGAGAGTAGTCTGTGTAGAGAACAGTGCGGTAATATGCAGTAGAGTGGCAGCAGAGTCAGCAAAATTATAAGCAGTCATGGAGACAAAAAAGAGCTATAGGAAGGTGATGGCAACCTTCTGGTTTTCTTTGCAGTGCACAGGAGCCCTGCAGACCAAAGAAATGCCTAGGGGCTATCCTGTACCAGATGCAGAAGAAAACAACCACAACTGAGAGGGCACTTGATACCAACAGAGAGGAAAAGCTTGATATTTCAAGTTATTTGAATAGACTACTGGAACTGGGAGCACAACAAACAATTGTTCAGTTGACAGCTTTATTTCCCAACTTCCTCCTGACCCCCTTATATACATACATGTTTTGTTTGGCCTAGCGTCAATGGGGAGAAAGTTCCTGCCAGACTCTTCTGACAGAGGCTTGTCTCCTGGAAAAACAAAAGGATTGGGCGAAAATATTCAGTTCACCTGATCCTTCTCTCCCTTGTCAATGACTGTCAGGGTAGAGTCATGAGATTCCCAACACATTAGACCAGTGGTGGCGAACCTATGGCACAGGTACCAGAAGTGGCACTCAGAGCCCTCTCTGTGGGTACCCACACCCTGGAAAAAGTCTATGGTGTACCAATATGCCTTAGACTTTTCCCGCCATTCATCAGTGCAGGGCACGCTATGAACGGCACAGGCAGCTCATTGAATGTAGGCAGGCTATTATAACTAAATGATAAAGTACATGGAGGATATAATATACTGAACTGTAGTATTCAGGTTCAATTGCCATGTTGGCACTTTACGATAAATGAGTGGGTTTTGGGTTGTAGTTTTGGGACTTGGTCTGTAAAAGGTACACCATCACTGCATTAGATTATCGGCCAGACCTGCCGATTTGTTGGGTTCAGATGACAAAACACTAATTTGTATTTGGGCTTTAACTAAATTGTCATATCTGCTGTTGATTACCTACAGCTTTAAGGGGGTTTTCTGGGATGACTATGGTTTTTAACAGTTAAAGTATGCTCATGTAGTTCTTATCTCATGTACATCTTCCCCATGCTTTTTTTTCACTTTTGACTCGCCTGACCCATTTTCACCATATAAACAACACCCAACTAGTTTATAGCTCCTCCCACCCAGCTAGTTACATAGACACTCCCCTATCACTGCCCCACCCATAGACTTCATGGACATCATCATGTGACCACAGCTCAGAATGGGAGATAGGGTCAATAAAGGTAAAATAAACACAGTACAAAATTACAACTACCTTCATAAATGAAATTTTTAAAGGTTGCTGATACAAACCAGAAAACCTCCTTTAAGTTCACTGTACAAGTAGTAGATTAAGATGTGATTTTCATTCGACAGTACATTTACAACAATGAAGTGTCTACATCAGCTTACGTTTGCAAGACTTTAGTAAAGTCAATTACATTGCAGGACCCCAGCAATATATATTGTAAATGTCATTTTGGGTTGTAATTAACCATTTTATATTAATTTATAACCACTTACAGTGTGCGTAATGTGAATAAGACGATCAGTGATTTACTACGTTGGAAACATGAAAGGTTTCCTAAATGGTATTTGCAATTACTTTAAAGTGAATGATTTCTGTAAAACATCAATTTTATGATATGATTACGGGGATATGTTTTAGATACATGGCAAGAACATTATCGCTTTATTTCAAATCAAACTGAAGAAAGTACAACAGCTGCTGATATCAACCAAAACCGAGCTCCCCATTAATTAAAGTGTACCTGTTAGGCAGGCTTAAAGATGTAGCAGTAATTATACAGCTGGAGTAAAAGCTTAATTATGGCATGATTAATACACACATCCTTCTATACTTTAGGGATTATAATCACGGTCATGGAGTTTTGCCTTTTAGTGGATACATTTGATGAGTATATTTTATGAGTCAAGTATCTACCCAACCAATGTGATATTGTTATTTTTTGTAGCTTGTTGAAGTCATAATATAAAAGTTATACAGTTCGCTATAACAAAGTGTAAGTCCATGTCCGCCAGGATCTCCTGGTCATGGCCGCCGAAGTACTCAACACTCCCATTGCACAATATACCATGCCATTCACTGTTGTCCCTGCTCTTTGTCTCCTGCTCTGGATTTTGCATGCTCCCACAGCCCATGCATGCTCTTCCTAGCACTTAAAGGGGGTTTCCGGGAGTTAACTACTGATGACGTAATCTCAGGACCCCCGACGATTCTCACCGCACCCTTCTCTTAGCTTTTCCTAGGCCAGTGATGTCACGTTCATCGGTCACGTATCCTAGGAGCAGCTCAGCCCCATTCAAGTGCTTGGTGAGCTGAGAGAAGGCCTCGGCACTCACTGACCTACTGACTCCATTATATTATTGAAAGAACTTTGCCTGTCCTCATCTAAGCTTGTCCTCTGACTATGCTTTTGCCTGTCCCCTTGGTGCAATGTAATGGTGTCTCCTGACCCACCTTATGAAAGGAACCTACTTCTAGAGGTAGCCACTTGGTGGCCCCTGCAGCAAAGTCCAGATCTCCATACCAGGGAGAAAGAGTGATCACTAGGGATCACTTTGACAACAACCTTGAGCGTAGTTCCCAAGTCAAATCCGTTCAGTGACAAAGTGGGTCCACAGCAACTGTGTTACACAAAGAATATGTTATCGCCACATTTCCTAATGTTTATTGTATTAAAAATTGTCACACTTAATACAACTTCTACTGGACAGATGTCCTGCGTGTGTCCATTATATGGGCCAGGAGCAGGTGCAATTTGAAGTTCCTTGGCTCAAGTACAAAATCTTTAAAGGCTGGACGAACCATTTAACTGTTGTTAATTTTACCCAAATAAAGGGCCCTAAGTTTCCATGGTAATTTTAGTGTACTCTCTACTGGAACCAGAACCCAACCCCTTTGTGAAGGGGAAGATTCATTGCCGAGAATGTTAGGCCTGGAAATCTAAGTCACTTGCACTTGGTCATGTTATCACTCTGTACAGAGAGTTGTATTGAGCTGTAATGCCGATTTGTCAGATGCTCTACTACGGATTTGTTCTGGTCTATGAAGTTTGGGTCGAGAGGACAATAACGTGTAATGCAACATCTGATTGAGCACCATACAGTGGCCTGTGGGGACTCACATGTTTATTAGGCTTTATTATCTTCTTATTAGAATTTTTCTTTCAATGTCATTCTCTAATTTTGTCTTCTAAAAAAAAATCTTTGGTCTGCTTTATGTGAAGTTCTATTTGTCATTTGTAGTATTTTTCATGTATTCCTCAGTTTGCATTTGTGTTGTTTTATGAACTAAACAGCTGGAGGTGGTGACATCGGTATGAAAGCGGCGGTCTTTATCTCCTTTGGTATAAGTTTAAGCTGATGATGTTATCAAACCTTCTATGATTTAAATAAAAGCCGGAGATTTGTTGTTTCCGTACAAAAATATATCTTGATTTAAATATTTGATGCTTCTTGTTTAAAAGATGCATTGACCTGAACCCCCACCTGCAGAGATCCTTTTATTGAGTCTTTTTTTAGGAACCTGGTTACCAGTTCTGTCACATAAAAGCACAGAAACCGTCACCAAGTAATATAATTTACTCCGTTCAAGCAGAGAGAAGCAAAGGCAGGGAAATTCTTACCTCTGCTGGCTAATTAGTAATAACACGGTCAGGCATTGTAATACTTTTATCGAGAGCAAAACTGTAGTATTATTGACAAAGCTTAAAGGTGTTTTCCGGGATTTTACTACTGATGACCTATCCTTAGGATAGGTCATCAGTATCTGATCGGTGGTGGTCTGAAACCCCGGACCCCCGCAGATCAGCTGTTTGAGAAGGCACCGGCGCTCCTGTGAGCACCACAGCCTTCTCTCAGCTTTTCCTAGGCCAGTGAGTCACGTGAATGGGGCTGAGCAGGATACCAAGCACAGCCGATGTACAGGGTGGGCCATTTATATGAATACACCTAAATAAAATAGGAATGGTTGGTGATATTAACTTCCTGTTTGTGGCACATTAGTATATGGGAGGGGGGAAACTTTTCAAGATGGGTGGTGACCATGGCGGCCATTTTTAATTCGGCCATTTTGGATCCAGCTTTAGTTTTTTTCAATGGGAAGAGGGTCATGTGACACAACAAACTTATTGAGAAAAGCAATGGTGTTCTTGGTTTTAATGTTACTTTATTCTTTCATGAGTTATTTATAAGTTTCTGACCACTTATAAAATGTGTTCAAAATGCTGCCCATTGTGTTGGATTGTCAATGCAACCGTCTTCTTCCACTCTTCACACACTGATAGCAACACCACAGAAGAAATGGTAGCACAGGCTTCCAGTATCCGTAGTTTCAGGTGCTGCACATCTCGCATCTTCACAGCATAGACAATTGCCTTCAGATGACCCCAAAGATAAAAGTCTAAGGGGGTCAGATCGGGAGACCTTGGGGGCCATTCAACTGGCCCACAATGACCAATCCACTTTCCAGGAAACTGTTCATCTAGGAATGCTCGGACCTGACCCACACCATTGTTTTTCTTGTGAAATTCTCAATAAGTTTGATATGTCACATGACCCTCTTCTCATTAAAAAAACTAAAGTTGGATCCAAAATGGCCGCCATGGTCACCACCCATCTTGAAAAGTTTCCCCCATCCCATATACTAATGTGCCACAAACAGGAAGTTAATATCACCAACCATTCCCATTTTATTAAAGTGTATCCATATACACCCTGTATAATGTACGGCGCTGTACTTGGAAAGCTGCGAGAAGGTAGCTGCACCGGTACCTTCTTAAACAGCTGATCGGCGGGGGTCCCGGGTGTTGAACCCCCTATCCTGAGGATAGGTCATCAGTAGTAAAATCCTGGAAAACCCTTTTAAAGGATAATCCCAAAGAAGAAAAATGTCCTTTCATTGGTTCTTCTAAACAGGAAAAAGTTAAATGCAACTACAGTGAGTCTTCTTAAGATTAACTCTTGTCATCCAAGTTTTCTGTTCTGTAAAAAGAAAATAGATAAAAAGTCTTTTCTTAGGTCACATCCACATTTTCACTTTTCACTGACATGTGCTGTCCACATTTTCCCCAAACAGGGCACATTGATTTAAATATGTCTGTTCACACATCATGATTCAGTAAGGGCTCATGCACACAACCTTATGTATTTTGCAGTCCGCAAACAATACAGATGAAGTCCGTGTGCATTCCGTATTTTGTGGAACGGAACAGCTGGCCCCTAATAGAACAGTCAGTAATGCGGACAATAATAGGACATGTTCTATTTTCTACAGAACAGACATACGAAAACGGAATGCACATGGAGGAACTTCCTTTTTTTTGCGGACCTATAGAAAGGAATGGTTCCCAGCATATGGCTGGGAAAACAAAAACGGAATGGACACGGAAAGAAAATACATTCATGTGCGTGAGCCGTAAAAAAAATCATGGAAACATTCACTACATGCCCATTGATGTCTATGGGGCCATGAAATTCACGGACATAACATGGATGACAGATAGGAAATGCTATTGAAGTAAATTTTAAGCTGAGCAACATCCATGGATTACGGATGACACACGTAGGGTAAAAACAGACACAGAAACCATCCACGGATCCTTCACAGACATCTTCAGGGATTAAATAGGGACGTTTTTTTCAGGTAATTAATACTGACACAGAATTCAGGAGATGCTGCAGATGCAATGAATGAAAAAAATGTCCCTTTTTAACAGCCATTTTTTCACAGATGCCTTTTTAAAAAATAGCCATTAAAAAGTCCCTTTGAATTGTATGAGGGCTGTTGGTCTGGGAAACCGGACACAACAGGACATGTCCTACTTTTGGATGTTATTCTCGGCCTGTTAAAAGAAAAAAAAAGGTAAGGATTCTGCAAACTGATGTGTGATAGCTGTTAAAAAAAGCCATCACATGGCATTTTTCACAGTTGTTTGAATGTACTGTAAGGCAATTTTCTGAAAAAATTACAATTGTGCCATGGCTTGTTTAACACAGGGGGATAGTTTTCCTGTGGGCAGTTTTTAACTCCTTGAACTGACTGAATAAAAAAAAAAAATCAAATTAGACAAAAAAAAGCGGTGGTCGTGCTTGCACACTAAAGGAAAAAGAGCCTCTCTGGTGGCTCTTTGCGCCTCTGCTGGATTGACATGTCCGTTTTAGGCTACTTTCACACCTGCACTTTCCCTTTCTGCTATTGAGATCCTATGACGGAGGGAAAATGCTTCCGTTTTGTCTCCATTCATTGTCAATGGGGACAAAAGTGAACTGAACGAAACGGAGTGCACCAGAATGCATTCCGTTCCGTTTGGTTGCATCGCCATCGCGGACAGAATAATGCGTCAAGCAGCATTTTTCTGTCTGCAATGTGGTGCGGAGCAAGACTTATCTGTCATGATTCACAATGTAAGTCAATGGGGATGGATCCATTTTCTCAGGCACAATAGAAAACTGATCCGTCCCTCGTTGACTTTCAATGGAGTTCATGACGGATCCTTCTTGGCTATGTTAAAGATAATACAATCGGATCCGTTCATAACGGATGCAGACGGTTGTATTATCGTGACAGAAGCGTTTTTGCTGATCCATGATGGATCCAGCAAAAACGCTGGTGTGAAAGTAGCCATACTAAATATTTGTATTGTATGTGAAATTACAATTCTGGATCATTTATTCTTGTGACTCTATGTTTTACAGATAGATGTTACCAGTTGGGGTGTGTCCCAGCACAGTCTGTCATTGTCCAATTAATGCTGCCAGTGGCTGACTGTGCAGGGACTCAACCCCAAATGATACCGCCCATCTATACCTTCTAGCAGAAATAATAGAAGAAACTGCACAACATAGAGTCATAAGAAACTATTCTTCAAAATAGCAATTGCAATGGGAATGCAAATAGCCATTAAAACAGACAAATCAAGAGAGGTGACAGGTCCTCTTTAAGGACATACTATTCCAGTCTAACCAGTATGTCCTATAAAAGTAGCTGGTTGAAGTAAGAATCCATAGATTGTGTGTTCCATCTACAGTTCTAACGACCCCAGGCTAGTCTCACAATTCTCTATGTTTAGTCCAATCTATGGGCTAGAATTTGGATTTATCCGGCCCGCACAAGTCCTTGTTGTTATTTAATTTGCAAATTAACCCTAGGCAGAACTAGAGATACAATGTCTTCATTTGGGGACAAGTAACTTGCATACCTTTTCCCAGGTAGCAATGCCAGTAAGATTCCCCACATGAGATGGATCTCGGCAAGGACCAGTACTCTAGGTATATGATATATAATGTCATCAAAGGCCATTACATCGCCATGTTCTGCAATTAGTGTTAAGCAAATCGACGTGTCCAACCTGGATTTCAATCCAAATTCAATTTGTCAAAAGCTGAATTTCCTTGTGCTTCATGGTAGCGAATCAATTTTCCCTGAAATGGCAGTAGAAAATTTAAAAATAAATCATACTCACCTCACCATTTGAGTGCGAAGAGGCCGTCGTAATCATCATCGATCAGCAATGAAAGTGGCATGTGAGGGGTTCAATGACAGGGGGCAGTGCAATTGCCGTCCTCTGTCATTGTACCCGCTACATACAGGGAAATGCACTTCGAAACAATGAGGATTAGTGCTTCGGTGGGGTTCTGTGCCTCCGTTCCGCACGGTTCCTTGTGGATTATGGACCCATTCAAGTGAATGCACACGGCCAGTACCTGCATATTGCAGCCATGTGCATGAGCCCTTAACATGAATGAATATTGATGGAATACCCTTAGGGTACAATCACAGGTTTCTGGACACAGCTTTGGAAGCCAAAGGAGTGGCTCATAAAAGGAGAGAAAGTATAAAGAACAAATATAACTTTTTCCCGTTTTTTTGAATGCACTCCTACTGTATTTTTGGCTTCCAAAGCTGCATCAAGAAATCTGACCATGTAACTGTACCCTAAGAATAGGATCAACATTAGATTGATGGACTGTACTTGAAACAGTCATGTTTCAATCTATGTCTGCACCTAGTGCTGCAGTTTTGCCTCCTTCACTTGAATACGGAATTTACAGAAATGACCATAAAATAGTCAAAATATAATAGTAAAAAAAAAAAAAATAGAAGGTGTTGCAGACTCGCAGCAAGTGTCATGCCCCATTCATTCTTCTGTTATGTGAGGGCTGAATATGATCTGATCACTCATGATTGAGGTTTAAATATAGGCCCATCAAGGATCAGCTTTCCCTGTTCTGGTGATCAAGCACCACTGGCTGGAATACCCCCTTAAGAATGGAGGGCTTACATAGCCTTAACCTGAGCCTCAAGCACTGAAACAAAGGAGTCCTCAGCTTCCAAATCATAAGGGTAGCTAACTTTAAGCATGCCACCTTTTGTGTACTTGGGATCTGCAATTACCAGATAAGTTGTTGTAGTCAATGGGGGTTTTCAGGTAGGTTTTGAGGGAAGTTTTGAAGCCAAAGCCAGAAGTGGATCTAGCAGGAAGGAGACATATAAGTCCTTCCTTTGTATTTCTGATTCCTTTGAAATCCATTTCTGGTTTGGGCTGACGAACCTGCAGGGAAATCTGCCTCAAAACCTGCTCCAAAAAACTCAGTGTTAACCTACCCTTAGGCCGCTTTCACACATAGATTTCTGCAGGCATGTTTGTCTGCCTTTTCGTGTTTTTGTTGCAGTATTATTTGCAGAAAAGAAATTAGCCGAAGGTCTGTAGGAAATATTAATGCAGGGCATGCAATTTTTTTTATCTTCTATTGGAATTTCTGTGTCTTTTAAAAAATGAGGAATTCTGTAGCTCTTGAAAAAAAAAATTCTGCCATTTTTCACACCACCTTCTTTATAGGTGACAAACGCCATGAAGACAACGTAGTGTGAGCGCGCACACACTGTAAAAAAAGTGTACAAACAATGCAGCAAGAAACAAAGGTGGTAAAAAAGTTGTCAATTATTCTGGTGTATTTTATGAGTAATAAAAACACCAGTCCAAATTCATGTGTGTTAGTGACCCTTAGAAACCCCATTTACACAACGTGGTAGAAACCATGAGGTCCTCAGGGCATGCTGAGGTTGTTGGAACCATAGCATGCTATTTTGTCTTCAGGGGGGAAAAAGGAAGCAATGGAAATTCTAACGTAATTGCAAAGCTGAAAAAACTGGGTAAAGAATTATACAGAACAGTACAGAATTATAAAGCCTAGTTATTATATTATACATTAAATCAATGCATTGGCATGTTACCTAGTGTTACTGGCACTTTATTTTAGGGATTGTTGGAAGTTCAACTACTCAGAACCCCAACAATGAGATCCTAACCATATGCCATCATGTAGGTTTAGTGGAAAGCCAATTTTAATAATTGTCTTGCCTTTAAAAGGCTTTAGTATATTAGTATCCATCAACAGCCAGGTATCTACAGAGTACAATTACTAGCAGCCATAGCATTTAATGTTGGAAAAAAAGTTAGCAAAACTTTGAAATAACAATGTGAATGTAGACAGATTTGCCCAAAATTTTATTTTGGTCTCTCTTCCTTAAGAATTGATTCATCAGATTTGGCTTGAATTTCCCAAAATCCGAATCTTTTGCGATTTTGATTTGGATGAATCTCAAAATGATAACCATCATTTTACAGGTCAGAAGACACAGAAGAAAGCATCTGCCACTAAAATTAGATACGTTTTCGACCATGTTTTAATAATAATAAGAATAATAATAAAAAAATTAATCTGGCAGTGCAGCCTGTTATCACTCTGACAGTACTAATTCTGTCTTGGTATTGAAAAGCTTGAAGGGGCTGATAGAGCCCTAGGAGACCTCAGAGGACACAACTTTTCAAGGCAATCTCAGCACTTTTGATTTGGACAGAGTTTATTTATATCCAAATGAAATCTGATGACCTATTCATAGGAATTAAACCCAAATTGGATTCCAGGAAAATCTATCTATCTATCTATCTATCTATCTATCTATCTATCTATCATCTATCTCATATCTATCTATCTATCTATCTATCTCATATCTATCTATCTATCTATCTATCTATCTATCTATCTATCATCTTTCTCATATCTATCTATCTATCTATCTATCTATCTCATATCTATCTAGTATCTTTCTCATATCTATCTATCTATTACCTATCTCATATCTATCTATCTATCTATCTATCTATCTATCTATCTATCTATCTATCTATCTATCTATCCCATATCTGTCTATCTCCTATCTATCTATCTATCTCTCATATCTATCTATCTATCTATCTATCTATCTATCTATCTCATATCTATCTATCTATCTATCTATCTATCTATCCAATATCTATCTATCTATCTATCTATCTATCTATCTATCTATCTATCTCCACACATTTCTTTTTCTCTAATAACAATTAGACATAACAGAACATAGATATATATCTCCAAGACATCTCAGCAGCTAATTTTTGCAAAACTGCAAAAATAACTAAGCAGAAGAAATTAAAGAAATGTAAAAAAATCTTTCTTTGCATAACCTTTTCCATCTAAATACTCATTTCTGCAGAACTCCTTGGTCATTACATAAATCCAGCTAATTGTGTATTGCACTCGTTTACCAGGTGACACAAGAGCTTCTGCAGCAGCTGCGCTCTCCTAGTTTTTCTGTTCCATCCTAGTCCTGTACCTACAAAAACAGCGCAAGCGATAAGGTTAGTAATATGCGCAGCATCCAATATCATTTGTCCCACTCTCTCCCAGACAAAAGAGCAGCAAACCTGTCCCTGCTTCGCACATGTACTGCAGTAAATCACTGGCAAGTACCCCATGCAAAGCCTCTGGTAGAAAATCCCAGTATGTGAGTGCACAGCCATCAATCAGCCCTTCTGTAAACACCCCCTACTGCATGGTGCAGGCTTGCTGCCTCCTGTATCCCTGCTGTTGCTGATGATCACAAGGAAAAGGCTTCATTTCCCCCCTTGTCTTTGCACAATGCAAAGCCTGAGCTAAATACATGGAGGCTTGTTGTCTAAGCATTTGGTCAGTGAGCCTTGCACAGAGGAGGAAGTGCTAGCAGACCATGCATACCTCAAGCTGGAGAGAGAGGGAGAGGGGCAGGGACAAGGGGAGTGACCACTGCACATCCATCAGAAGCCAGCCTGATGCTTCCACCAGTCCAACCCCCACATACAAGGAAAACAAGATTGCAACCCTGGTGGTGAGGGGTTTATGCTAGAAACACAAATTAAAACTTCAAGGTTTTTTCTATTTTTTTTTGTCCTCCCCTTTTTAAATCTGCATTGATTGTTTCCTTTGGAGTCTGCAAATAACATCCCTATTGCTATAGCAGAGTGAGTGTCCTCTGTTGCAGCATGTGCAGAACTCTGTGCTGCTG
Source organism: Rhinella marina (assembly GCA_900303285.1). NCBI lineage: Eukaryota > Metazoa > Chordata > Amphibia > Anura > Bufonidae > Rhinella > Rhinella marina. The sequence continues at coordinate 64,335 of ONZH01017588.1, forward strand.
ATCCAAACCATGAGCTGCTGCTTTCACTTCAAGAGATTTCCTCATACATCAGCTAATACAGCAGATCAATGCTTCAGTAACCCATCTGCTGCCAGTGTTACACATGCAGGTAAGTGGTGATTCCTTGTATCCTTATTGTCAGGCTGCTGCAGTCAGTGTTTTGTTCTTGGAGTCTGGCTTTGCAGTCAGTTCGGTTACATTGTATCAGATGGGGGTTTGTACATATTTACATGGATCAGAAATGTCTAGGAACCCAGGTCTTTTGCTCTGTATCTGTATCTTCTGCCTCCTTCCTGGGTGCAGCATTGAGTCATTTCAGGGGTAGAGGGTTATTTCTATGGCAATGGCTACTTCATGGCAAATATGGCTTAAGAAAGTTGGGTGTGGCAAGACTTGAGTCCAGCTAAAGTTCTTAAGTGGGTCAGAACTGGGTTTGGGGTCCTTGCAAAGAAAGTTTGGGACTGTATCTGTTATGGGCTGTGTTACTAGGAAATCAGCATTATTAAGGGGGGTTAAGGCAGCATGGTGAGCATATTGTTAGGAGGGGGACAGGGGTAGCTGCTTAATTTAATAAAGTCATGTTATTTCTGTTGGTTTGAATGAGAGTGAATGTAACACAGTTTGTGCATCTCATCTGCTTTTCTTTTTTGTTGTTGCACTTCTCCCTGTTCTTTTGTGATGTGAGATCTCTTGTGTTGATGTTTTTCCACCCTTAATTATATGCATGTAGGTTAAATGAATACCTGACGAAAGGGCCCACGTTTCAAGGCAGTGACATTTGATAGCTGAGAGGAAAAGTGGCTTTAATGAAAATCAACCTTTGGAATTCCTGCTTGTGAAAAATCCCATTCCGCATCTTGTGCTGGCACTAAAGACATGATCAGCAGCAGCAGTGTATATGGTATGTCAGTTTTGGAATTTACTTCACATGTGTGTAATATAATAATGACAGCTTAATAGCATTTGGGGGGGTGGGGGGAAGTTGAACTGTTTGCACTCATGTATGCAAATACTCAGTGATTCCAAAAACTTCAACGTTTTTTTTTATTTTGCTTTTTTTTAGCATTATTATTTTTGACACTCAACTATTGTCCTTGATATCATCATTCTAGGCAAGTTTTGATAAGAAGTAGTAGCAAAGGACTTAAGATACTTTTCTTAATTTTGTGTTTTTTATGCATTTAATAATTCATTTTTTTACTTATTTTTTTCATTTATTATGTTTTTTTTTCCATCTGTCATTTCATTGAAACCATTTCAATATAATTGGCAAAATCCTGTTTACAACTCAAAATAGCTGGCGATCGATTTGCTTAATGATCCGGTTGCAAAAGGTTATTTTGTGTACGTTGTTTCTTTTTGATGTGATTTTTTCCCTACTTTTTAATTGTTTTGAGCACAGCAGCTTCTGACATTTTTTTTAACCTTCTCTCTCTTTCTCATTCCTTATCACCACCTTACTATATCAAAGGTCAGTGGAGATGAAGTAGGAAGGATTTAAGGAGATTTGGAAGGAGAGATGTTAATATATATTTTTTTAATACTGTTTTAAAAAATATCTCAAACTACTATAATAACCTTGTTAAATTTGCAGAATAAATTCCTGGATATTTAGGAGATTATCATAGAAGCTGAGGTGCAGGCCACAATAGGTTTAAAAAGTGAATCTAAGTTTAAACGTAAACCCCTAATACAAATAATATAAATTAATTCTGTATATTTTTTTTTCTATTTTCCGAAAACACACTTTTGTGAAGTCACGTGACTTTTTCTTTGCATTTGTGGTACTTGTTGTCATGAAAAGATCAATAAGTAGACTGTTTATTTTGTATGCACATAATCTGCACTGGAAAATGTTTTGTAGAGAGCAGAACCTTTTTTTTTTTCCCAGAGCTGTTGAAGCGAATTTGATTGCCAGATGGGAGATTTCCCTGTGTGATCTTAAAGCTGTAATATATATTCCGAGCAGATTGGACTTCTGTTGGTGATGAGAAGGATATTACATTTAGAAATTTTAAATAAGCAATAGTACACTGTACATGGGGGGGGAGGACTAAAGTCTGCAATCTAAGCATTATCTATATATATATATATATATATATATATATATATATATCTATATATCTACTATGTGTGTGTATATATATATATATATATATATATATATATATATATATAATAAAAAGAGATATTTACATTGCTATATAATGCAATATAAGCTAATAACCTCACAGCTACATAATTAAATTTCTAATATGTATTGTTTTAGTTGGGTGGGAAAAAAAAGATTTCCCAGAGGTAAATATTGTCCACCGAATGCTGGGTAGTTGTGGTATTTTGTTTTGGCCTGAAAAGCTGGGAATTAGGGACTGACTCACACTCCTGCCTTCTCTGCTGTTGCAAATTAAAAGTGTGTTTTGGTCAGGAAATGAAAGCTACAGTGTGTCTTTTGAACAAGTCGTTTATCAAGAACAACATCTATCATGCTGCGACTTGTCACACTGATCCTCTAAAACTTGGCTTCTATGTGGACACTGCTTTGATGTTTTTTAATCCTCACATTTATAAAACAAGTTGAGAAAACAAAAAATAAGAGTTCACTCACAGCTCTTTAAAAAAAAATAAAAAAAAATACATTTAACATGTTTAAAATACATTGACGAAGCCAAGATGTTATGCTTAGTACAGCTATGATGTAGCACATGGTGCCAAGTTCTGAGTGTGTATGTGTGTGTATATGTGTGTGTGTTACATGTTTGTTTACATTGCTGTCGTGCATCTTGTTTGCTGATTTATGTCAGGCTAACGCTAAAGACTTTGAGTCTGTGTGTTTTATACTTTTAGTTTTTTCAGGAAACACTAAAATTAAAGGAACTTAAGTCACTGCTGGACAGCCATGATCCTATTTTCTGTCCCCTCTGAGGCTCTAGGATATTATCCTGGAATAAACCCTATAGACCTATTTTATTAGCTTTGGTTATTTACATTGAGATATCATTGCTTGCAGTGAAATAGGTGATTTAGAAGTCATTTATCAAATGGCAAGCAGGGGCACAAATTAAAACTGCATCTTGCACTGTTTGTCTTGGGTAAATGCTACTTACACCTTATCATCAGACTCTTGCTACTCCCCATAGGTTGAGAAATCTACCTTGTAACTTAGGTATTTTTTCATGGTCAAAAATCCTAAAAATCCTAAAAAATGAAACTTATTTTTTAAAATATGATTGCTAAACATCCGGCTTGTATGTGGCCTACCTAATTGACGACATCTCCAAATTGTAGTCATTGCGCATAGGAAATCCAGATTGTTTTTTATTGAATTTATGTATTATATTGTAATTGTACATCCTATTAGATACTCCATCGCTACATTGTATAGGTGTTTAACGACTGGATACTTTTATAAGTAAAAGTCTAGTATTATTTGATGTCTGCATTGGTTACAATAACAACCCCTCCCCCCAACAAGCGCCCATATTAAAATCTCTTAATTGGACATATAATTGTTCCTAATTGCTTGGAGGCAAGAGGAGTTTTGTTTCCCACTGGTAACAATCCCCAGTCAGAAGTATAATATTAAGTCAAATTGTTTGTGTCATTCAAAGCCAAGTGTTGTATTGTGTCATTTGTGGCTAGGACACAATCAGGGGGTTCGCCTTCTACACACTTTCTTCTTTAAATGAGTCTTTCTTTACTTAGGTGTCAGTAATTTTCTCCAGTCCAACCCCCATTATAGCTGCAAGTAACATTTCTTCTCTTTTTAGAGAGTTTTCTTTTTTTTTTTTTCTTCTTCTTCTTCCCATTTGGAACTGTTGTGACTGTTGAACTCCTTTTGACCAGAGACCTTGCTAGAGACCTGCATGTGTTTGTATTTTAAATTTAGTGGAAGGAAAAATCTGGACTGTCAGATTCAATTAGCGACAAGCATTCACACCGAGCTGGAGAAAATGATTGATCTTGCCGCATTCCTAATCAACAATTAATCAACCAATCAAGGCCCCGCTGCTGTAGAAAAAAAAAATAAAATCCCTAAGAATACATTTTTCTAAAAAAAAAAGCAGAAAAGACGGCAAAGATTTGCCGACACCCAAATGATCTGTGCGCAAAGTTAGCTACTTGGGTCCAGCAGCACAGGGGTTAACAAGGCAAACTTCCCAATGGGATGTGCTGTATTGGAGCGCCGGGGGTGCCGTTGGTTCAGTTATGTTTTGAAAAGGTAACGAGAGGGTTAATCTATACTTATCGTCAGGAAATCGACAGAGTCCTTGGATTATATCATGATATATTGATTTTTCGGGATAAAACGGCTCTCTGGTTCTGCAGCCCTTGAGAGACATTAAAGTCCTGTAGGCTCCTGATTAGCACAACTTAAATAATTGATACCTCTGTAGATTCTTTTCACCGAGAAGTTAGAACGTTAGAAAATGGATCTGCTGATTGAGAATTTCTATAGTCCATAGAATAATGGGTCGTTATGTAGAGAATGTCATTTCCCACAAGGAATGGGGAGGGGGGGACTTTACTGAATACAGTAGCGCAATTCACTGCAACATATGTATCACCGGGATTGACTGAGCAATCAGAAGATGCCGTTTTATGAAGCTTAGATAGATTGTGCAGAAGATGTCATAAGAGCAATGTGATTAGGCCTGTAGATATATGTGTGTATAGACGTATGTGTGTGTGTACAGGACCCATCGTTAACCCTTCGCTTTGCCGCCAAGGAATGTTGCATCGCAGGTGAGAGATGTGTGGGTGAAAGTGGTAGATTTGTGTGGCATCCCTTGTGAACCTCTGCTGACTTTAATGGAAACTCCACGTGTTTGAAAATTGCACAACAATGCAGTTTATCTGCTGCTTGTCAGTCAGGAGGAGAAGCGTCTCGATATCTACAGTATGTGGAGTAATTAATGCTCTCTGGCTACTACTGAATGTATGGTATGTAGAACTGGAGCCATTTATGTGATGTGGCTCCCATGAGATAATCCACATAATACTGTGTGATCCAAAGTAACAAGTCATTTGTTACAAGTCATTATGATCTTATAGTTACACACTATCTCTGCAGTGTTACATAGGACAAACCTAGAGCGTAAATTCAGTACTGGTACATCTGTATATCCATTCTGTGACATCTATCTATCTATCTATCTATCTATCTAACATCCTACCCATCTAACTCAGATATGTGATAGATAGAGGGATAGATAGATAGATAGATAGATATGAAATAGATAGATATGTTATAAATAAAGCATGTTAACCACCCTTTTTACTTTATTTTGGAGTAGTGCCTCATTTTTTAATATTTTTAGATAGATATGTTATAGTTAAGATAAATATCTAATTGTCTATTTCATATCTATCTCTAATATCTATCATCTTTTTCATATCTAGCTATTTCATATCTATCTATCTATCTATCTATCTATCTATCTATCTATCTATCTATCTATCTCATATCTATATATCCATCCCTATATTATGTATCTCCTATTTACTTCATATTTGTATCTATTGAATAACATGATTCCTCTATCTCCTTATGACGCTGTCCACATTACACATCAACACCTGATGTCCTATCCCTTGTGTACCCTGGTGACCATGGATGGGATCTTCTGTGCAGTTCTATTATATGGTGCTATAGAATACATCAGGCCTGTGTCTCTTTTTCTTTTTTTTTTCTCTTTATATATGAAATGCTTGTCGTAATAAAGCATGAGTCTAATTTCCTGCAATTAGGAAACGCTAATACGAAAATGTGTTGTAATTACTTCAGCATGAAAACGCTGCCTGTTGCCAGGAACTGTGCCTTCACGTCTCCGGCAGCAGAAGCTTTGGATATTAACTTCCTTCTCTGCTCGACACAAACTGCTGTTAATTCTTTGTTTTTGTTTTGCCTGAACAAAAGAGGGTTGTTTTTTTTTTTTTGACACCGCTTCTCTCTATGAAAGAATCATTCTAAAGCTTTGGGATTTGTAACATAATGGGACTTGGATGGGTGAAATCTTCCATGCCAGCATGTTTACTCCAATCCATGGGTTTAACCCTTTCACCGCCACTGAGCGGTCTATTAGATTTACACTACATTATGGGCTCAAAGAGGTCAGTTTGAGGAAGAACTGGTGGGGTGGACTTATTTAAAAGTGCTTAATAAATTGCCCACCTTTTATGGGGCAATATGTAGAGTCAGAGTTGAGTTTGTCACGCAATACCTTGTTCGTATTACAATGGCAAACTCAGCCCTGCTGCATCTGTAAGTACATAATGTCCATAACATATTAAGAAATGTGAAATGTAGGCGCCCAGACTGTGATGAATGAGGAAGAGAAATGCCCTTTTCAGTTTTAAAAAGCTTGTTAACCTTTTAGGTGCCAGCGAGGCAAGGGTCAACACAGTACAAAATATTTCCTTGAAGCGAATCGCTTAATTATAATGACATCTATGACATCTTAGTTTACATATGGATATAGCAGAACTGAATTGCTAATCTATGTTGCACACTTGATGCTACCTATTACGCTACATAAAATTAGCAGTATGTTCTTGACGATAGTCATTTTACATAGGACTGCCGCTAACGCAAAGCATAAACCTTGAATGAGAAATACAGCTCCGCTATACCTATAAATGAATTAAGATGTCATAGATGTCATAGTAGTTACGCTTTTCTCTTGGAGACAATAGTTTCTACACTATTAGCCTTTGCCTCACTGGCACCTAAAAGGTTAACAAGCTTAGGGACATCTCCCTTCCTCATTCACCACAGTCTGCCATTCAATGAGTGCCCATATTTTACATTATTTCATAGGTTTTGGCTTAGCAGAGCTGAACATGACACCACAATACTCTATCCTATCCTATTCCAGTTTTACATAGGACTGCCAGTAATGTAAAGTGTTTTCACGGTCTCTTCCCCGGCGGTAAATAACGAAATTCGGCACTGCTACATCAACACATAAACTGAAATGTCATAAATGATATCATAAATAAGCACTATTTTGAGGACCCTTCGCTCGCCGGCACCTGAATGGTTAACAGGCTGTCTAAAATAGAAAAAGGGCATCTCCCTCTCTCATTCCGCCCAGAGTCTGCGATGAAACTGGGTCTGTAAATATTTCATAAGGAAAATAGTTTCGCCCGGTACCTGTTTGTAGGAGAGAGGTTAAATTATGTCACCGGAAGAGGATCTTAAATGACTTCACTTAACCCCATCCAGACAAGCTAGAGATTATTTCCCTAATGAAATATTCACACTCCTATGTGCTGGACGATGGCGGCGCAACCTAGACTAATCGCTCCGCCATGTGTTGTCTGTTTTTTCACTAATTTTCTTTTGTAACTTCTTTTTTTTTTAACTTTTACTTTTCTCTCCCCCTTTTTTTGGGTTGCGATCTCGCTGTCAGTCATTCCGTGTAGTTTTAGATCTTTTATGTAGAACATTTTCCCTTTATTACAAGTGTGCTGGTAATACCAGGGACAAGTGATCGTGTTCCCTATGTCAATGCTTCTTTAGGGTTTTGTTTTTTTTTTAACGCCGCTTTACGAATCTCTGAGCACTTGGCCTTGATTCTTGCTGCTTATTAGATTATTTTTAGGCTGGGTATTCATCAGGTGCTTTTTATTTCATATAATAGTAGAGCGGATTCATGTCGAAGAAAAACCCTCTTCAACCCTAAAGACTGGCAAACAAAGCCTGGGTGGAAAATAATTGTTCTCTCTGCTTCTTGTAAATGCATATGGATGTGTACCGCATGCTGTATGTTTGAAGACAGATATGTATTATTTGCAATATAAAATATGTATAATTTCACTGCCACCTAAATCCTGGAAATATATAGTAGATCCTTCAAAGTATTATTTTTACGTTGTGCTATATATGAATGAACAAAATATAATCTATCTATTATCTATCTGTATTATACATGAATGAACCACGCATTATGTATCTTTCTATCTGTCTATTTATCTATCTATCATCATCTATCAATCAATTATCAATCTATCATGTATCTATTTAATATCTATCTAATCATATATCTATCTATCTAATCGTTTACTGTATCTATCTAACTATTATCTAAAATAAAAAATTTCACGGCACTCCCAAAAGTAGTGTCAAACGATGTGTTCTTTAATCACCCAAAACGCGTTTTTTTGGATCAAATTCCTCAGCCACTGGCACACCACCCTACATCCATACGCAGTGCTGCTCACATCATTAGTTTCTAACTATATCTATCTATCTATCTATCTGTCTGTCTGTCTGTCTGTCTGTCTGTCTGTCTATCTATCTGTCTATCTAATTGTTTAATCTATCTATCTATCTATCTATCCTATATATGAATGAACCTATAGATAGATGAAGATGTGTGCTTTCATATTGCTACATAATTCTTCTAGAAATATATTATATATTTCCTATTATATATTTCCTTTTAATTATTTTTATACCGTACTTAGTCCGTTTCATGAATCAGTGTTGCGGAGTTTCTGCGGATCATTACTCTGCGTCCTAATGACCTAATGTTTACAACTGACACAATCTCTGCTAATTGTATACCTATATGATGTGATGAAGGTTGGCAAATTTCATAATTTCCAGCTTAAAAATTGTATTCCTGTTTTGACTGCACAAAATGGAAATGTATTACGTTTCATCATCATCTTTCCTTTCACTGATAATGTTTTCCCTTTTTTAAGCTTTGGCTACAATGTTTGTAAATATTTTGTAAACATTTCCCATTATTTATTTATTTGTTTTATGCACTTATATATCACTGACATATTCCGCAGCACTTTACAAACATTAGCATCCAACTGTCCCCAATGGGACTCACAATCTAAGTTTGAGAGACTTGAGCTGGAATCTTCCATTTGCTCCATCTTTAACACTACAAGAGCTACTTGAGCATCTGGTAATATGCAACACAGTGAAATGCCGGGACAGGGTAGTTTGAGTAGGTAATGATAACATCACATTGATTGTTATGATAACTGCCCCATGTATAGAGGTAGCAAAGCTGAATTAGTCATTTCACTTTCTTGGTGCTGCATTCTGATGACTCCTTGAGTAAAGGTATTGTAGCCGGTCTACTGACGGTTGTAAGTAGATTCACAGATGACACATCATGACAGCGGTACTTATTATGGCCGTTACTATATATACTATATATACCTATAATCTGACAGTGGCTTTATTCACAAAATAATGTTGAGACTTCTTGGCCATTGACTAATAATGCCCCAACAATGACTAGGTTGAGTTAGTTTTTGCAAGGCCTCGTTACGGTATTTTATTAGTCATTAGCTGTTTCTTTGTAGAAATTAAGCTGCTATATGGCTTCCTTTTGCACTGGATATTTGAAATGGTTATTCTATGACTCTATATCGATTGTATGTATAGATTAAGCAGGCTGAGTTTGTCATTTGACTCACCCCATTCTGATTTCTCAGTGTGTTATCTTACCCAGATACAGCTACTGAGTCAACATGGCTTATCTGGTCATCATGATCTGCAGAGCTGTCTCCAAATAGTTAAATGACAATTCAGCTCTGCTACATCTGTATTTAAAACCTCTTCAGGCATTTCTCTGAACTATTTAGAGTTATCATGCAAAGCTATAACTCTTCCCTACCGAAACACTATGACCAACTGTTGGTTTGAGTGGCACCACCGCCTTGGTACCAAGAGGGTTAAGCATCCCGCTGTTGGTTGAGAAGACTCTATTTGTAGACTTCACCAGGGAGATTTGCCATTTCCACAGACTTAACAGGCTATTGGTATCACAATGTGATTCCTGAGATACATTTAAATCAAGCAGCTGTTTCAAGTTGCAGCAGAAAATCTGCAGTGGAAAGTCCAACAAGAATATATCTGAATGCTCTTGTAGGCTCACCATTTATTTTCAAAAGCTATTTTTGACATCACTCAAGGATGGCTTGGCTATGAACAGTCAAATCAAAAGAGCTCAAAGAAATGAAAAAAAAAAAAATGAGAGAGAGAAAGAAAACGTAACTAGATTCTTTTATTCCTTCGGAAACCCAGATGCTTACAAGATTGTTTCAGTGAACAGAAAGAATTGAGCCTATATTTAATCTTCTGTTGCTGTGTGTAGGAATGTTGGAAAAAGCCTTCATAATGGAATGTTTTTACGTATCTCTCATGGTAATTTCATCGGATGGTTTTTGTACACAGTCACTATTGTTTTTATACATCTTGGTGAAGGAACAATGGCTGCAGAAGTGTCTATGGGGCTCTTTCCTAAATCTATATCTACTTTGTGTGTATTGGATATTCAGAGGGATTTTGAAGGCTAAGATTTTGGCCAGATAACCCAACACTATGTAAAGTTCTGTTGAATATTTCCTCCTAGAAATGAGTGCTTCTAGACTTGTAATTGTTAGTTTGAATTCCATGATATGACCATAACTTAAGGTTCTTAGTATCAGGCTTGGTTTTCACTTTCCACCAATTGTCATACAAAGTCGACATAAACAAACTTGTCTTAAAGTTCATTCTGAGGACCATCATGACAGAGAATGTTAGGTGGTGCAATCAGCTCTGATCTAGACATACTCCATTAAGTTTCCATTACTGGCTATTTTGGTCATAAACCAATCTAGAAGGTCTGCTTATTTTCAGTGATATGCTTGATAATTGTCTTCAGAGCCAGAATATCGTTGACTTCCAGGATTGTGATGGTTTGGTAAATGTTTGTAACACAAGGTTGTTTTTGGCTTTTGATTAGAGGCCCTTTTACATGGACCAAAGAAGACCAAGCAGATGTTTGAACAAATGTTTTTTCCCAATCGTTGCCCGGTGAAAAATTGCTTGCAACACTTGCTTGTTGATCGCCTCCTTTATGTAGACGTAAAAATTATCATTTGTTGGCAGCACATCTACCCGCGTGAACAGGGGATATGGCGCTGACAAATAATTTAACTCTTAAGAGAAGAGGTTTGAATGAAGAATCACTGAAATGATCGCTCTTTCACTCATTCACACAAGAATTATCATTTGTTCATTCCTCTTCGATAATTGGCAAGTGAAAATGAAAATAAGTAAGCCACTGTCAAATTCCTAAATTGTAGATAGGCAACTGTTCTGGGCAATTCATCTACCCGTGTAGGGCCTTAAATCCTCATTAGAAGGTGTTCAATTTTTGTCTATCTTCTGTACCACCTGATTTGTTCCAGGACTCTGAGAAAATTATTTTCTTGCCTCTATACATTTTTCAAAAATGAACATGGCCAGGAACAAGGTGGTGGAGGATGACTGGCTTGAGTTCCATTGACATTCAGACCATGTGTAGATGTCATGCGTCAAAAAGTATTACTTTGAGTTTCAAGTCAAGGCAAGAATGTTAAGTCGGGGGGAAAAGTCTGTTCTTTTTCATTGCTTTCTTCTTACTAATTGATCAAAAAGTGTTGATTCTTAAGGCTTTTCTTTTTGAATGCCTACTCACATATGGCTAAAACTATCAACAGGTGGTTTAAATGCCACAAGGCAAGTTGAGAGGAGTTCTTTTTCTCTCTTGGAATCATCTTTCGCTAGAATGAGGCAATTAACAGCAAAATGTCACAGTGGGGAAATTCCAGCTTGAGGCTACGTGTTGATAGGGACATTTTGGCTACTTGAGAATTTCTTGAGCATAATTCCCACTATTGTCTTCATTTTCTTATATGCTGTTAAACTGTTACAGGCATTGTGGTGAATATCAGGACTTGAGTTGAAAACCAATGATGAGCCTTTGATTGGTCATTTTACTTACAATCTTCTGAATGATCAAAAGTTTTTGGAATGATCAATTGTTCCCCTAAATAAACAATTTTGTCCTAGAATTTAGAATGTTTGATATCTCCATGACAACTGATGTGCTTTGAAGTATTTGTACAATCCAAATCTAATCTCTGGTGATAACGCTGCTTGTAATCTGTAGCATGAGCAGACATTGGCCATCAAAGAAAGATCCTGTGAGTTGTTTGAGGAACGCTGACCGTGTCATTTGTGTAAAGACATTAAGTGGAAAGAACAATAACTTGCAGTTAACATTTTAAATGAAGTGAAGATGCATGTGTGTTTAAGGGACAGCTAGGGACATGCTGTGTGACACTTGCTTCTGGAGCCCTCTTGACACTGAGATGTATTCGTTTTTTTGAGACACCTGACAGAATAAGACAGATGGTTTGCTGGCCATCCTTGATAAGATATGAATATAAATAAGTCTCTTTAGAGATTATAATCGGGGTTGATTGTAGAGCTGATATGGCCCATTACCCAAGCACTCATCAGGCCCTTGTGAAAATGATGTTGTGTTGATCGCCATGACAGTTGTTTATACTGTATTTGTGGCAGTTTTTGTCATTGCTGAAAGTGAATACAGAACGCTTCATAGGTATGCCTGATCTGACTTTTATATGGTCAATAGATCTCTGTTATAAGAAGCTTTTGAGAAAGAGGTATCAAGATTTTGTTATGTTTGGTTTGACAAATTTATGTGCTTGAATTCAAAGTTTCATATCAGTCATGCAACCAGTGGAAATATTTCAGGGTTAACTCACTGAAGTATGTATGAACTCCTTTTTGAAAAAAAAAACTGAAATTGTGTAGTCATGTCATACAGTCAGGGATCTGGAAGTACTGGCAGATGAGGAAAGTAGAGATGAGCAAAGCAAGCTTCGGATCTAAGATCCAAAGTCTCTTCGCTCTAAACTTTGTTTTAATGCTTTTCAGAGATCCACCTCTGTACAGCATTAAAATGTATAGGATCCAGGAAAGCAAATTCATTATTATCGAAGTCTTACTGGACTTTGGTGAATAACTGCGGGATATGATTTTTGAACTTGAAAACCATTTTAAAACTTGGTTCTGAAGTCGGCTCCGGTACCGAGGTACTAGTCAGTACCAGAGTCGACTTCAGATGCCTGTTTTAAAACTTTTTCAAGTTAAATAATCAAATGCCAAAGTCATTAGAGTACAGTGATTATGTATTTCACCTCGCTGGACCCCATACATTTTAATGATGTACAGAAATGGATCCCCATACCGCATTAAAACAAAGTTTGGAGCGGAGCGACTTCGGATCTAGGACTCATCCCTAGAGGTAAGTATATTTTGTTTTCAATTTTCAGCCACTATTTTAGGAACAATTGATTTGTTACTACAAAGCAAGAATAGATTCGGCTTTGTGGGGAATTTAATTTTTCCTAAACTTCAGATGAAATTCCACTTTGTATGCCTTGGTTTGCTAAACACTACTTTTTATCATGGGTTTTGTCATCTGATGTTATGTAGTTTATGACAGTTTCCAAAATTGGAATTCTGCTGCTATGTGTGAAGGTTTTTTAAAGAGATATTCCAGACATTGACATTTCTCACCTATACCTGGCATAAGTAATATTGGTATGGGGTGGTCCTGACCCCCTAGGATCCTAATCACCATTTGAACAGAATACCCCCTCCTTCCCCTGTAGGTACCAGGAACCATTTTCACTATGTAGACAAATCACTTGTGCTCGTTTACATCCTGTATGTAGAAGTTGCTAATGCTATATCCAACCAAACCCATGATGCACTTCTTCTGTCTCTGTTGCAGCTTTAGCACAGCCCCCAAACAATGCCCAGCTACTTTATAGCTCCTCCCACCCAGCTAGTTATATACACAATCCCCTATTGCTGCCATTTTGCTGCTTTGACATAAACCTTGGACATAACATCACAGGAAATCTGAAAGAGCTGCATGGACATGGTCATGTGACCACAGCTATTGTAGTTGTATGGGAAGTATTTTTTGGACTGTTGATTTAGAGTAATATGCTATTTTATTTATGATTAAAAAATATCAAACACAAAGGGGATCCTTTATATAACATATCCAGTTATTTATGTAAGATAAATATATGTAGCCTTTACGGATATAAAACCCTATGATTATGGTATAATCTATTAGCTTTTAAAGTAGAATTACAGTGTGTTTGGAAAAATCTTCAGACCCTTTAACTTTTTTCACATTATGCTATGTTGCAGCCTTGTGCTTAAAGAGGCTCTGTCACCAGGATCAACGCTATTGAACCAGATATACTGCCTGGTAGGGCTCATCATGCTGATTAAAACAATATCTTTCTTTTGTCTGTATGATAAACAGCTGCAGAGAAATCAGAGGTTTCATTTATATGTAAATGAGCAATTGGAGCACCAAGAGGCGGGGCTGAATCATTTGAGCACTGCTATACAACACCCCCTATGCTCTTCACACTCCCCCCTCCCCTTGATTGACAGGGCTAGACATCAGGCTGTGGGCAGAGCGTGCAGAGCACTGCAGGTGTTACATAGCAGTATTTAGAATATTTAGCCCCGCCTCTTGGTGTTCCGATTGCTCATTTGCATATGAATACAACCTCTGATTTCTCTATAGCTGTTTATCATACAGACAAAAGAAAGGTACAGTTTTAATCAGGATGATGAGCCCTAACAGGCAGTATGTCTGGTTTAATAGGGTTGATCCTGGTGACAGAGCCTCTTTAAATTAAAAAAAAAAAAAGTTTTTACCCCATCATTCTGCAACGAGCACCCCATAAGGACAAAGTGAAACAGAATCTTAGAAATTTTTGCTAATTTGTTGAAAAATAAAAATGCAACAATTGCACTGACAGCAATTACAGCCACCAGTGCCACAAGGTTTGAACACCTAGATTTGGGGATTTTCTGTTATTTTTCTCTGCAGATCCTAAGAAGTTCTAAGAGGTTGGACTGGACAGCCATTTTCAGGTCTCTCCAGAGATGTTCGATTGGGTCCAAGTCAGGGCTCTGGCTGAGCCACTCAAGGGCATTCACAGATTTGTCCCTAAGCCACCTCTTTGTTGTCTTGGCTGTGAACTTAGGGTCATTATCTTTTTGCAAGGTGAACTTTTGAGGTTTAGAGCACTCTGTATCAGGTTTTCATCAAGAATATCTCTGTACTTTTGTCTGGCTTCAGCTTCCCCTCAACTCTGACAGTTTCTCTGTTCCAGCTGCTAAAAAAACACTTCACATCATGATACTGCCAAGAACATGATTCACTATAGGGATGGTATTGGGCCTCCAAATAATTATTAAAATTGAGGCCCAAAAGTTCAATCTTGATTTTATCAGTCCATAGAATCTTGTTTCTCACAGTCTGAGAGTGTCTTAGGTGTTTTTTTTCAAACTTTCATGTGCCTTTTACTGAGGTGAGGCTTCTTTCAGACCACCCTATGAAGCCAAGATTGATTGAAAGCTGCAGTGATGGTTGACCTTCTTGAAGCTTCTCCCTTTTCCACACAGGATTTTTGGAACTCGGCCAGATTGCCAATAAGGTTCATGGTCACCAATCGTACCAAGGCTCTTCTTCCCTGATTACTTAGTTTGGTGGGGCAGCCAGCTTCAGGAAGAGTTGTAGTTGTCCCAAACTTCTTCCATTTAAAAAGTATGGAGGTCACTGTGCTCTTGGAAACTTTCAGTGCACCAGAATTTTTATTTACTCTTCTCCTGATCTATGCCTCCACATAATCCTGTCTTTAAGCTCTACAGGCAGTTGTTTCCTCCTCATGGCTTGGTTTTGCTCTGATATGCCTTGTCAGCTGTGAGACCATATATAGACAGTGTTTACCTTTCCAAATAATGTCCAATCAACTTAATTTACCAAAGATAGAATCCAGTCAAGGTGTAGAAACATCTGAAAGATGAAGAGAAGTGAGAGGCCTCAGAGCTAAATGTGAAATTTTAGTTTCTCCCTTTTAATAAACTTATAAACATTTCTAAAATTATCTTTTTAATTTCTCATTATGGGGTATTGAGTGTAGATTGATGGGGGAAAGTTTAGCACAAGGTCGGGAACATAAAGTATGAAAAAAGTCAAAGGGTCTGAAAGACCCCATCAACTGTATATTTATCCAGGCCAATTGCAATTGCCAATTGCATACATGCAGATATATATCCCTTTTTTTTTACTGCTGATCAGTGGTTCTTAGCTTTACTTCAGACCTGATGACCTATCCCTTCAGTATGGACACTAAAAAATGCTCTTGAGAATTTATACCTAACCTATTCTAAGTATAATAAATATTTGATTATAAACATGAAAAGATAGCAAGAAATGGTAAAATTGGAAATGTTTCATACATTGAAATGATAGAAGACAAATGAGATTTGATTTGATCTGAGAATGGACTTGATTTGAGAAGACACCAGTCATGAGTTGGTATTGTGGTCAGTTATACGTTGGTCACCAGGGCCTATACACAGCACTTTTTCTAATCACGCCAGGCTTTTTAGCATCACTTTTCTCTGTATAGTTAATATGGTTCATTAATGATTAAATGGCCTGCAAGTGATTTCAGGAAGTAAAGCAGCAGGAAATCACTTTGTTTAATATATATAATGTAGTGACTTCTTTTTTTCTGCACGCTTGTAAAAAAAATTCCACATTAATTATGCCATTAAGTAATATTTATTGAATTTGGGAGTCAACTTATTACTTTTATAAGCACTTGGTAAAATGCTGAAAATTTTGCAAATGCTGCTAAATCCATGGGCCAAATAAATATTATAGAGTGGATTTTTCTTGGCATTGTTCACTGGCTGAGTGGCCTGTATGAAATATCCACCCTTTATTGTTAAGGGTACCTTTTATTTCTAGTCCCCCCGAGGACCCCCATAGATCATAGATTTTCAGAATGAAAAAGCAAGTTTTAGCAGGGGCAGACTGGGAACTTAAATCCCTGAAAAAATGTGGCACCAATGTTAAAGGTAGATCCAAATTAACAGATGGTGGGGCAACGTGTAGATGGAGCTAATACTAGCTGGCAGGGTCAGTAGAGAATACAATCCCACAGAACCAAATACCACGTATCAGTACAAAATAACTCCCCAAAAGCTGTCCCTCTATGGTGGCCATCAGTAGCTGCGACATTCTGGAGGTAAGATGTGGGCTACAACACCCAAGCCAGCCCTAGGTTCAGTATGCTGCCTGGACTTCTTCTAATAATGACCCCTATAGTTCCCCCAGTGGTATATATCCGGCCGGCAGCAGAGTGGAGGGCTCAGGTGGCCCTATTGACATTGGCCCACTGGGAAAATTCCCTGTAGGGTCTATAACCAGTCCACTACTAGATGTTAGAGCCCTAATTGTTCCACATTTGGGCCACCATTGATCTTCAGAATGAAACAGCAGGTGTTATAGCTCCACTTGTTCCATATTTATATAAAGAGCACCAAAAATGGAATACAGTCTACGTTTAAACTGGGGAGATACTGATGGAAGTGTTCAATATGGGCATTACTTTGAAGAAGTTCAGAAAAATGCCCCCAGATCTGGCACATCCTAAATGAGGCAGCATATCATTAGAAAAATATAGCTTCTGTCTTCCAAAAGCAGTGCCACTTTTATCTATGGGTTGTGATGTGTATGACATTTCAGCTTATGCTGAATGTGTTTTTTTTCTAACCCCGTAAAACCCCCTTAAAGGAGTTCTTTAGAAATTTGATATTGTTGGCCTATCCTCAGGATAAGTCATCAATATCAGATCGGTGGGGGTCTGATGCCCAGAACCCCCACTGATCAGCTCTTTAATGAGGCCACTGAGCTCACCGGAGTTCAGGCGAGTGCTGCGGACTCCTTAACACAGCACTGTACATCATATAGCAGTTGTGCTTGGTATTGCAGCTCATGCCCATGTCTAGAAAGAGGCCTAAGTTCTGTGCCAAGGCCTGTTCAAACAGCTGATCTATGGGTGCCGGGAGTCAGACCCTCGTTGATCTGATATTGATAAGTGAGGGTCTGCTATCCTAAGCTTGGGCCATCAGTATAAAATTCCCATATAGCCTCTTTAATTTATCAGAGATTCAAGATACATTCACATAAAAAAACATAAATGCTACAACTGGCTGATTTTTAAAAACCTCATACTAAAGATTCTGTTTTCCAGAAGTCTGCTGAGGTTTGTGCTATTATAGACATCTTTTGTGATGCACTAAACATGCAGTTACATAGATATGTCATTAAAAAAAAAAAGAAAAGTAGAAATTTTGTTTAGAAAACTCCACTGAAATTCTCGTGCACTTGTTTTGCTGCCTCCTAAGTGGTGTTTATCTCTAGAGATGCGACTGAGTGAAAACTGATATAAGTTGTGATATCTGTTTTTTATTACATTGTTTGTACAACATTTCTTATTGCTTATGGCTACAAAGAAGACAAAAAAAACATAAAAAGGCACAAGTCATAGAAATCTGGATTTTCTACTCGGCTACTTATTTCTTGACTAAAATATATGTCCTTGGTGTGCCTAGACCTCATTTTGTGAAGATTCAAGCTTCCAATGAAGCAGGAGTATAGCTATAGGGAGTGCTTTTGAAAAATTAAAAACTCAGATCTGGAAGTTTGATTTTTGGTGCACTTTTCATTGGATTTTCTTGATTCCCTTCTTTCAAAAATATGAACAGTTTCCAACAGAGAAAATTTTCCTTACCCTTCTCTTCAACAGCAAGATCATGGGGAAATTGTTGTCAGAACGTAACTGACATCCTTAAAAAAAAAAATGTGCAAGTTCTAGGACTATCATATAAACAATGCTAAATCATACCAAAACTTTAAATTTTAAAAGCTTTCCATAAAGTAAGAAACATAAATCCTTCATTGACCAATTCCCTTTCTCTTGGGATAAAATATAACTTCTGGAGAAGATGACCCATTGTCCAATAAGTTGCAGATAACCTATTCATAGTACTATAGACTTGTGCCAAGTGTGAAACTAAACTCTGCTACAACTGTAAATATTAGAGCACATCTAGTGTTTTGGTCTTGTGGTGAAGAAGTAACACGACAACACATATTTAACAAAAATTTTAGTTTATGTTTAAGGTGATTAAGTCAAAGAGAATCCAACATCAGCGCCACATTATAACAAACAATGAGCAAAGATCCTGTCCTTAGCCAAAGTGTGTCCCAATTATGACATGTAAGTGAAACCGATCACCCTGTGAGGGGCCTTGGCATCCCTGACCTTTCAGAATGGTTTCTAAATTATCGCCCTAAGCATCTCACATTAAGGGCAAAGCCTCTAGCTACAGAACCTTGTCAAGCTTGTGCCTGCTACAAAACTGTCATCTGTGTGCCAGCATTTATCTACATGATATAGGTGAATATTTAAAATACATTCTCACTATTTTTATATTACAATCATATTTTAATTTATGACATGATTGTCCACTTTAATACTATAAAAGAATTATTTTTTTTTTTACTTTTACAAATGACTTTTAAAGGTGCATTCCAAAGGATAGGTCATCAATATTAGATCATTGGGGGTAGGACACCTGGAAGCCCCACCGGTCAGCTGGATGGAGCCTTCTGCTTCTGGCTTTATCCACTGTTTAGTTTCCAGCACCAGTGGCTGCCAAAAACAACTAAACAGTGGAGGTGCCAACAATATCTACTGATCTCATATTGATGACCTCTCTAGGTGATAGGTAAATCAATACCTAAAACTGGGATACCCCTTTAAGCATTTTAGACAGTGCTTCATTTGATCCATAGATCATGCTGGTTTATTTACTAACACAGATAAAGTAGAATTGAAGGGGTTGTACACCGCTAATACATTGATGAGCTATCCTCAAGATAGACCATCAATAACAGAATGTACAAGCCCTGTGGCCTCTTCAAACAGCTGATCATTGGGGTTTCGGAAGTCAGACCCACACTTATCTAATAATGATGAAAGATAGGTCATCCATTTACTAAAGCTGCACAAACGCTTTATTATCTGCTGACAATATGCCAAGTAATCAGTTTTCTTGACTAAATTTGACTGGAAAATCATTTAGTTTGTAGACCGCAGAGTCCATTTTTTCCAGTACCATTTTGGCTTCTGTACTAAACTGAGCCATTTCTAGTATGAGGGGTCCATTTCCAGGTGGATCCCAACAGATAGGTTGAGATCCTTAATAGGTCTCAATGACTTGTAATTAGGCCCATTTAGTTATTGTCAGGGTTGAGGCTGAGAATAGTGTGGCGGACTGTGCTAATTTTGCTGTAAAAAAGCCATTACTGCGATGGAAAAAATGCAAATATGAACGCTCAACTGTGGTTCATTTATATCTACATTTGGAAAGGAAGGTGCTTGGAAAAAGATATTCAATATGATATTGAGATTTTTAATTTGCGTTTTTTTAATGAAAATCTATCATAAAACAGATGCAAGAAATTTTTTGTGTAGGCTATCGCCAATTTCCTATCGGGCCAGCCAAACCATCAATTGTAGACCAAGGAATTTTTAATGCTTCAGCAATACCACTAGCTTGTAATGAATTGACAGGCCATTTTGCAGGCCATTCAAGCATAGGTATTTCTGCCTAGCTTGAGAAATGGAGAAACAGTCAAGAAAATTGAAAATTGCAGCTTATCACAGTAAAATGCTAATTAGGATGGTTTCAAATGGCCATAAAGCAAATGCATTTCCTTCCCCAATTCAATAAAGGTTCTACAATTACCTAATTTTAAACTGAAGTGGGTTTGGGTCAGGATTTGCGACCATCACCTTTATGCACATGTATGGTGCCCCCTTAAAGCACTTTAGGTTCTTCTAGAAGCCATCATACAGCATACAATAAAACATAACAAATTTGGCATGAACATAACAAATTCAGCATGAAATTCAAGGCATAAGAAGGTATGGTATGGGCCCAAAGAAATTTATCCGTGGCATATAATGTGGGTGGCATATAATATGGCCTAACTTTTAAAACTGCAATATGCAATAATAGTATATGTGTCTACATTTGTGTTTATACACTGACATTTTTTGAATCTTTCCTTAAGGCCAGTACTGGCCTATAAATTTTGATGCATGCCCTACTGTAGATCCATTCATACAACAAGAACTGCATAATATAAACAAGTTCAAGCCTGCCTTCTGATGTCGGTAAGCATTTCACGTTGCAATATGCATAGAGGGTGATCACAATGTTGTTATGCAGTTTGTGGTAGATGTGGTATGGATTGAAAAGTTGACATGTACTTATCCTACTACATCTCTACATTGAAAATTAGGGTTACAAGGCCCCTCTCAAAACCAGTGGGTGCTCCTAGCATTTATTGTTCCTCTTATCTGCAACGCAATGCTCAAATTTAACTCAGTATTTTGGATCTCTGTTAAAGATGTATATATGCCCCTAAGAACCACTGGTGCCTTGCAGCGCCGGGGTCCTAGGTTCAAATACGACCAAGGACAACATCTGCACGGAGTTTGTATGTTCTTCCCGTGTTTGTGTTGGTTTCCTCCGTGTTCTCCTGTTTCCTCCCACACTCCAGAGACATACTGATAGGATGATTGTGAGCCCCATTGGGGATAGTTGGATGCTAATGTTTGTAAAGTGCTGTGGAATATAGTATTTCTATATAAGTGCGTAAAATATATATAAATAGGATGGCTATTGTAGATCACCCCTTTAACTTCAATACATCTTTGATGAAACATTAAAAATGGAACAACATTTTTTTGCATAGAACAGTTTTACAGATATTAGAGATGAGCAAATTTATTAAAATTAGTTTTGGGTTTGATTCATCCTAATCGATCATGTGGTTCGATTTGGGTATGAAGCGATTCTGCCCGAATCGAAAGTGCCTGGAAAATCTCTCTCTCATTTTATCTGTCTCTCTCTTCCTCTTTCATCAATAATTATCCTGAATCGAGAAAATCTGATCCTAACAAATCAGAAGTTTTGAAAAAATTCAGCTACTTGTCAGATAAATGTACAATAGTCTACATGTGTGAATTGTGGTGATGGGTTTAACATAATTTCTGTATTGCTTGCTTACAGAGCAAAGTCTAGATACAGGCAGTGTAAGTGCTGACTTAGAAAGGATTGATGCCTCTATAAACCTCTGGCTTATAAAAGCAATTTTTCTGCTAAACAGAAAACAACGATAAGCAGTGCTAGTGTAGGTGAACTGGTTTCTGGAAAAAAAAGATTGGGATACAGCACCAGCCTTAGGCTGGGATGGCTAGAATGCATTAAAGAAATAGAAGTCTCTTTTCCCATAAGAACGGAATAAAGAATTGTACTGTTCTATTTTGCTGGGATTTTCACCAATTTTGAAAGAACCTTTTGCCCATAATAATGTTTAGCAGGGGAAAAAAAGGAAGAAATAAAAATGAGAGGGCAAAATAAAGTCAAATTTTTCAGATAAATAGGAAGAAATGTTGCAGTTTTAACAATTGGATACAGAATAGTTTGGGTTTTAGCTATTCACATCAGGATCTTATTAGCCGCCATCAAAAGTGGAAAAAGTGTAGCTCTGAGCTGTTTATTGTGGCTGAAATATTTATTTTTATTTCAACGAGTGTGTAAGTGTTTGTATATTTTGTCAGATTTTCGGGGGGAAGAAAAAAGTTGTTGGACTCCATACTGCAATGTAAATGTTATAATATTATTACAAGATAATTGAGCTTTTATAGTCACTTGCAGACTCAAAATATTCTCTTTGCTAAAACGGCAGAATGTTTCAGTTCAGTGACTTTTTATTAAATTCATAGGATTGAACAAATAAAAATACATATTTTAAGATTTTTTTTTTGTTTTAAGTTGAAATCTGTATAATCAATTCTGGTTTCTTAGAAAGATAGAAAAATTGGCCATTCAAAATGTATTGAAGTCAACTGTTGGATTGTACCCCAGTGTGTCAAAATAAATATGGTGTCTAATATACTTTACTAATGCAGTATTGCTAATTATTGTCCTTGTTTACTGGGGAAATACAGGTAGCCTGTCATTCACATAGACCTCTATAAGCTATATACAGGATCTGTTGTGCAGAAGTATCTCTATAATGCAGCATCTCCTGCTGACCATATGTGTTGTTGTACAGACCACTGCATTTTCATGGTTTGTGTTTGTACCTTTGTGGAATTTCAAGTAGCTCCTGTATGTAAGATAGTCAGTTCTTGTTTCTGTGACACACTGGTCCCTACTCACTTGGGACTTTAACAATCTAGAATCTTGGGAATTATTTAGGAATGTGATAATGCATACATTGCTACATTGAATTTGCATTGTTACATTTAAAAGAGTTGTGTCATCAAGATAGACTCTGACCATATGTCCCCATTTAGGACCTCCCTCTATGTGCTGGAATGGGGAGTCACACCTTCATCTTTAGTAGGCTTGGCATATCCATCTTTTTCAAGGATAACCAACTAAGGATAACCATTAGGAAAAATGTGTAGCTGTTCCCTGACAAAAACAGTTTATTTCAAGGGTAAAATTAATAGGACTAGTAGCATCTAGCTGATCTCAATGGTAGATTCTTTTGGTAAAAAAAAGTTTTCATCAAACAATCCCTTTAATAACTGTGTGTTCTGCAGAGCCTGCCCAAACTATAAAATAACTGGATTTGTCTTTTTAAGAAAAGTTAAATTTTCTAGGTTATGGTCAATTAAATCAATCTGCATTGTTGAACTGGTCTGTTCGCAAACAACAACATTTCTGACATAATAGAACATTTATAGGCATATTGACTTAACCAAAGAAAGCCCCCAGGTAGATATTTTCCAGTGAGACATGTCCAAAGATCAATGGTGGAGTCTTTGAGCTTACATTTTCCTAGAATTTTTCATTTTTTTCTACATCCTGTTTTTTTTAAATCGCAAGTCGGAAAAACATGGGAGGACATTTACTAATCTATTGGTGTAAATAGGTTGCAAATTTTGGGGTGGGCCATGCTGAAGGTAGGCTTGGCTCATTTATCATCTTCCAAGCAGGGCGCTCCCATTCATTACTAAGGGGAGAGCCATTGGTGGCGGCCTGACCCCTGTAAACCTGCTCAGTTCTTGGTGATATGCCCCCATAGTCTCAGATGGTAATACCCCTTTAAGCCTGTTGCATGACCTTCCGGACAAAGCGGCAAACTTATGTAGTGGCCGCTTCAGTTTTTTCGCCATCATGAACCATGCCAAGAAGGGACATGTCTCTTTTTGGCGGAGTGTGCTTGATACCACAGCGGCTGTCCACTCACGGCTTAGCTCCATTCAGTAGACCTAAGCCGCAAGTGGGTCTGCGACATCTAAAGCAAACAACTACGGTAGAAACCGTGGCCGATTTTTATAGGATCAAAATCCTCTGTGTGAACGTATCCTAAGAGGAAGCCATATTTTCTGTAACATTTTTAAATTGAGGAATGCACTGGCTTTTAACGGTCTGTAATTCATTGTCCACTCCGGATGGTATACAGTTTTCACAATACATTTCGATTTTCAGTAATATTTCTGCATTTCTACCAAATTTGTAGAAAAAGCATTAAAAGAAAAAACAAAATCAATGTAAAACACTTGGCTTATATTGTCTTTTAATACTAATGGAATTTTTTCTTACATTCTAGTCTTTAGCACAACTTAGATGTCAAACACACTGAAAACAAGCAGTTTTTTTCTGTGAGATTGTAGTAAACAAAGGGAAGTTTTAATTATGTCAGCTCCATTTCCTCTGGAAAGCCAGCATTCCTCAGGAGCAGAAGGATCTCCTATTGTGCGAGAGAATGCTTGGGGGGTGAAGAAAGTAAGATGCTGATGATCATCTTAAACAGCTGAATGCAACCATAGGTAATATTTTACATAGAATCACTAAAACTGTTGGATAAATCCATCTAAAATATTTTAGGGTTTGTATTTATTAACATGAATAATGCAAATTTAAAATAAAAATTCTATGTATTTAAGTAAAGCTGTGCTCATTACAGTAAAATCTACTGACGGTTCATCGGTTTGGCTGTCACGTCTATTTATTTTGATTGAAAATCTAACAAAAAAGGTAAAAAAAATATCCAGACACTGGGGATTTTGCCCTATTTGAAAAAAAAGTAAATTTGCTAAATTGTTACCAAAACACAGAATTAAAAAAAATCTAAAAAGTTATTTTTCATGTTTTTTATTTAATATAGAGGTTAAAAAAAAGATATTTTTATGAGCTGTTGTAAAAAAAAATACAGCATGACTCAGACTAGGACAGGATTGCAAACCTGCAATTTTTTTTTTCTGGATAACATCTAAATATCACAACAGCTAATGTTTTTTTAAAAACACATTGGAACCCTTTGAGATTATCTCATGATTAATATAAAAGTGAAAATCATCATCATATAGCACATGACTAACAAAGCTAGAACCAACCCTATACCTCACATGGATCCACAGCTCCTCCCATTCATTGCCCCAGTTGTTATTTCAGGCTGGCAGCTCTGGGGATGTATCCTTTCTCAGGGTATGTGTCATTTCTCTGGGACATATGCTTTCACAGGGGGCATGTTCTTTTTTAGGTGTGTCCTTTCTGCTGCAGCCCTCTCTGTGTCACTGTCAGTGAGAGGGCTGGTGGCATTTGAAGGATAGAACTGAGCATGAGTGTCCTCCACAGTGTGGTGGACAGAGAAGAAATGAATAAAACAAACAGAAGATGGCGCTCTACAGATAGATTCGTTTGAATAACTCACTATACTTAATGTTTGATTATATCCAGTTACAATAATATTCAGATCCAGGTGTTACTTTTATAATAATAAACCATAAATATTATAAGTGACATATCTATAGCTCAGAATAATAGTATAAAATAGTTATTATAAATTGCTATGACCTGTAAAATAGTAAGTACAACCATAATAATCTGCACAATCTCATCCAATGTAAGAAATCAGAAACTCATTAAATTTGTCTATGGCCACTGGAAAAAGTACCCTATTTTTATGGACTACCACAGAATTTGTGCACAGTCGGCAACCCAGTCTGGAAACTGATGTATAACCATGGCAATGATATATCCTATAATCTTTAATAATCTTAAATTCAGATAATATAATTATTCTTCAGAAAATAAAGATAAGCTACTATATATATATATATATATATATATATATATATATATATATATATATATATATACACAGTGGTTCTTCAAGATACAATATTAATTCGTTCCAGGACGACCATTGTATATTGAAACCTTTGTATGTTGAGTAATTGCTTCCAAAGCCCCAAAGCGTCATCAAAGATAAGAGAAAATGAAGATTTAAGAGAAATAAGCAGATAACTAAGAGATATAAAACAAGTCCTTACATATAACAGTGAGGAATAGCTGATAACTAGCAACTAATACATCTGTTTTACAAGAGAAGTGGCCTTGATTGGTTGGATTCTGAGGCATTGTATGTTGAGTCTGGTTTCAATCTACGATGGGTCAGAAAAGACCATTGTATATTGAAAATATTGTATCACTGTGTATGTATATATATATATATATATATATATATATATATATATATATACTGCTACAGAATTAATACATGGGAAATACTGGAGAACCAAGCTAGCATGAGAGCTCTGGACACATGTGTTGCAGTGCATGGAGACGGCTCTAAATGATGCATTTAGTGAGGTGAACCCTTCAAAATGACTACCTATGTTATCAACTACTTGTCTACCTATTTGAATTGGTCAGTCATAGAAGTTCTTGTAATTATAAAGTTTTATAAATTTGTGATAAAAACTTAAAATTTAAATTAGGGCAACCACTGCCTATTGGAGTATATCTTCATCACAGAGGAGGACTATCTACAGGATTTCAGACATCATGCATGGTTCTCCAATGTTTTTCTATTTATCTTACAATGTTATACATTGTTAGAAACGATGGGGTAAACATGGTTAGCTGCACTTTGTAGCTCATGTATTGGACTGCACTTTCCTATTAGGTTTTCACAAGAAAAATTAAGAAGTGCAAATTAGTCAAATTCCCCTAGACTCATCAACAGATTAAGGTGCCTATAATTTGACAATGGAGAACAGGCTGGAGGCTAAAGAAAAGCTGGTTTTCCTGCTCTAACTGTAGACCGGTCTCATAGGGATGGTTGTGAATTTGCAAGTGAGCAAACTTTAGAGAATTGCAGATATTGCTAATTTGTACTATTTGAGTTGGGCACCTACAAAATGGAATGTACATTAAAACTGGTTGTTGACCTTCGGAGTATATGTTGGTTACAAGGAATACATTTTATAACATGCTGATCTAATATACTAGGCTGAAATAATTCTCCATACTGTAGTGGAAGACTCATTTTGATCCGCTTTGTGAGATTACCTTATATTGGCCGGCTTGAATCTATGCCATTGAAGAGTTTTCCCATCTGAGATATTTGAATATGCTTTAAAGGAGTTGTTCCATGATTAATGTAAAAATTGAAAATCAGACTGACAGTTGTTTTCTAACAAAGCTAGAACCAGTCCTGTACCTCACATGGGTCCAGAGATCTCCTCATTCATTATTCCAATACCTCTACTAGATTTATATCAAGTGGTCAACTCAGGGGATGTATCATTTCTGTTGCAGCTCGGGGTGTGTGTCTTTTCTGTTGTAGCTCTCTCCTTATCACAGCTCAGGAAACAGTTGAAGGACGGAACTGAGCATGTGTGTCTACCCTAGAGAAGTGGACAGAGAAATGTTTTTGAAAAACTCAATGGCTATACTACATTTTTCAATTATATGAATTACAAAAGTATTCAGATGAGGTAATGGTTTTAAAACTGCTGAATATTTTATGTGGGATGACTCCTTTGAATGTCTAATAAGTTTAGGTCCCAGCTCTGGGAAAAATCACCTTTAGGTAGAGTAGGACAACCAACCAGTCTGGATTCACTAAGTCTATGTCACTTGGCACTGTTTTCACAAAAGGTGCTATTTAGATATTTGTTGGGCACCCCATCTACCCGACATTTCTTGTATATATTGTGGACCTGTTATAGATGCCTCAGAAGGGACTACCCCTTTAAGAACAAGGTTTATGTATCAGTTGAGCCGTGAGGCAGGTAACCTTATTCCACTATTTATTTCATTGTTATAGTTTAGTTTTTGATTATTTTCTTTGCATTGTTTCTTTTGTAATAGAGTCATGATATTGTCTCTGTATAGTGTGTCTTCAGTAATACATATGTTTGCGTACTTTATATGCTGTATTCAACTTTTTTAATGAATGGTAATTATGGCGTTGGAATACCAGTTGTGTGTAGCTAAATAATTATTGTTAAGAAGCTAGATTTTAGCTTCTCATTGCTTTCATGTGACGTTTTGTTTTCATGGGTTAGCAGCTCTAGAGAGGAATTGACAATTACTCTTAGACATCTCGAATGAGGGGTGACAATGGAACGGGAAGTAAGTAACCTACCGTTCACCACCGTCACTGACTGTACACATTTCTGCTAAATGTCACTGTGTTAGATATTACCACTGCAGAAATACCAGCTGGGCCGGTTGACACTTTTGTACTTCTAATTTGTAGCGTTGCGAATACATTAAGGCACTGTACTTGCTGATGACTGACGAGAGAAATTCAAATGGAGGCAGAGTGTCGGAATAATAGTTTGTTCGAGTAACCTTGTAGACAACAGCAGCCTGTTTGTGTCTATATGGCGGGGAAAAACATTTGCAAATTAGATTCTTGTTCTGCTAATAATATTAATCTGGACAGCAGAACTAGAAACACATGTAATCTGCATTTAATTTGATAGATGCTGAAGGGATTGTGGGATGGCTTTTGATGTCAACTTGTAACATTTGCACAGTCCAGGGTTGACAAGTTCAAAATCATTGCAACTTAAAGAAAACTGTCTTAAATCTTGAATTGATCTCCCCGGCTCATACAGAGAAGTATTATTCATGCATCTAGGTCTTCCTGAGCATGCCTATTCATTCTGAATTTCATATAGCATTCTGTCCGATCTCCTCTGGTAACGAAAATACTTTATATACTTTGGCAAATCTCAACTGAACTTCTGCTGTGAATGCACTTGAACCGAATGCCTTTTTGCTTGATCTGTGATGGGTTCTGCAAAAATGCATCCGGTATATAATACAATGTCTGCATCCATTCAGAATGGATCTGGTTGTATTATATCCCAAATGATCAAGACAGATTTAAATCCATTGTAAGTCAATGGGCACCGGATCCATTTTTTTAGTGTCCAAAAAGCGTTTGAAGAATTTTCCCCCGGCTTTTAAGATCCTATGACAGATCTCAATAGCGGAAAGGAGAATGCTGATGGTATCCTTAAACACCCTATTTTTGTCTGCTGCATTAGCGTACACAGATGCCAGAGTACACAGTTGCTGTAAGTCGATTTCAACTGGATGGCAGGTAACGCCAAATTTCCCCTGGAGCAACCTAGAAATTAATGGCCGGCCACAAATTGAAACAGGGCTGGCATCAACCTCTTTGAATGGGTTATATGAGATTAAAAACAGAGGTCTCCATTTTGTTCCCCAATAACTGCACCACTCTTGCCTATCAGTTGTATCTGGTATTGCTGCCCACCAAGCATGGTGGCTCAGTGATTAGCACTAGTGCCTAACCACTGGTTTGAATCCAACCAAAGACAACATCTGCATGGAGTTTGTATGCTCTCTCTGTGTTTGTGTGGATTTCAAAACATACTGATAGTTGAATTTAGATTGTGGGGCCCCATGGGGCATGGACCAATGTGAGTGGTATCCATCTCTGCACAATACTGCAGAATATGTTGGCATTATATGCCATTATGGCATGAATAAAATAATAATTTACTTAGGACTGGGCTGCAAAACTAGACCCAGTTCATGGGGTATACTGGTGCTGTTTCTGTGGGGAAAAAACATTAAACCCCTAAAGTATGTGTTTTTAATGTAAACATATGTAGAGAGGTTGCTGCACCCATGGCGGTTCCATGTAAAAAAAATTACATATGTGTTCATGAGAATAAAACACCACCTACAGTTCTTGAGTGTTATTAAAGGTCCATTAAACAATTTATGTTATCCAAATCAAACAATGGTGAAGAGTGTGTTTTTGTTAATACAGCCATTTTCAGCAGCCATCCATGACAGTGAAAAAAAAGGTTTCATTTAAAAATGTTTTCATGAAATATTTTGGATTTTTAACTTGTGACATTTGCCCTCAAACACGATACTATAAGTAATTATTAGGTTTTTGTCTGTGCCATGTGAGTACAATTTCTCTTTGTATAAAAGTGCTGAAGGGTAAATCTGAAAATCATCCAAATTTCTGTTCCTGGATATACACAGTAAGGGTCGGGATGTATTATTGTTTCCTAACAAGTGGTTTGTTCAGATTAAATTGGTTTATTTGGATAAATATATCTGTACAGGTTTATCTTATCTTAGTATTTCTGCAGAGATATTGTCGCCTAGAAATAGACGATGGACTGCTGCTTTAATCTGTGGAATATCATTACTGTATTTGGGTTACAGAAAAAAAACTACCGCTAGTTCTTCTTTTCAAGTGGTTGCTTCTACATATGTATGTGTTTGTAATATATATTTATTTATTGGAGATGAGCGAGTTTGCTGAAATTCGTTTCCATTCAAACTGGCCAAAAATTTGATTTGGGCACGAATCAATTCTACCTGAATCAAAACTTCTCTCCCCCCAATTAAAATGCAAATGTAAATAAATGTCATTAAAAACAGAATACAATGATGTGCACATATCATAGACCTAGATTTTACTCTCAATAGAATGTAGAACACAGATGTGAGACATTTTACCATTTCATGAAAAAAATTAACTCATTTAGAACTGATGGCAAAACACATCTCAAAAAAGTTGGGACGGGGCAACAAGAGGCTAGAAAAGTATGTGGTTCTAATAAAAAATAGCTGGAGGAGTAACTAAGTCACATGACTTGAGTATCAAAAAATCATGTTATAATGAGTCTCTCAGAAGCAAAGATGGGCAGAGGTTCACCAATCTGCAAAAAAAAACTGCATCTAAAATTTGTGGAATAATTTCAGAAAAATGTTTCTCAACATAAAATTGAGAAGACTTTGAATATCCTACCATCTACAGTAAATAATATCCTCAAAAGATTCAGAGAATCTGGAGAAATCCATGTGCGCAAGGACCAAGGCCTACGGTCTATATTGGATGCTCGTAAATTTCAGGTTCTCGGGCATAACTGCGTTAAAACAGTCGTGATCCTGTACTGGAAATCACTGCATTGGCTCAGGAACACTTCAAGAAATTTTCTGTGAACACAGGTAGCTGTGCAATCCACAAATGCAAGTTAAATCTGTATAATGCAAAGAAGAAGCCATATGTCAACACGATCCAGAACCCCCCCCCCCCCATCTTCTCTGAGCCAAAGCTAATTTAAAATGGACTGAGGCAAAATGGAAAACTGTTCAGTGGTCAGATGAAATAAAAAATGTTAATTCTTTTTCAAAACCACAGTACTGTGGATTCAAGAGGAGATGGACCATCCAGCTTGTTAACAGCACACAGTTCAAAACTCTGCATCTCTGATGGTATGGGGTTGCATTAGTGCATAAGATGAGGGCAGCTTACACATCTGGAAAGGCAGTATAAATGCTGTACACTATATAGAGGTTTTGGAACACAAATATTCCCATCCAGACAACGTCTATTTCAGGTAAGGCCTTGCATACTTCAGTAAGAACACATACTGCATCCTTCACAACTGCAGAAGAAAAGGCTGGGTGCAGAACTGGCCTTTCTGAACTGGTGCATTATAAATAAAAAATCTGGCAAAGAAAACCCAGGACTGTTGAGCAGCTAGAATCCTACATCAAACAAAAATGGAACAATATTCTTCTTCCAAAACTCAAGCAATTGGTCTCCTCAATTCCCAGACGTTTACAAACTGTTGTTAAAAGAATGGTCAATGTGGTCCTGTCCCAAAAGGATGCATTTTTTCTTGAAAGGGTAAAATGTCTCACTTTTAGTATCTATATATCTATAACACTTGTTCTATTGTGAACAAAATATTGGTCTATTAAGATTTGCAAATCATCGCATCGGTAGCTCCTGTGCACAGGCACATTATCACTGACGAGCATTAGCTATAATCTGCCCGATCATCAGGCAGCGTAAAGGGCCCCTTTAGTTAGTTCAGAATTAGAATTATATTTTACTACGGCTCTTATTATGGGAACACACTGTTAGCAAAGGTAATGAACTCTATTATGTCCTGAGGAGGGGGTGCATTGAAGTGAGTCCTCATGTCATTCACTTGGCTCTCAGTCCTTGTGATATTCACAAGAGAGATAATTTTCGATGGAGTGTTTTGATGTTCCATCTTGGGTGTTTTTGTGGTTCCACAGATACCTCCTTTAGGGAGGCTTTACACATAGGTTTTGTGGCAGATTTTTGAGCCATAGACAGAAGTAGATTCATCAGGAGGAAGTATAAAGGTGGATTTACATGGGCCAAGTTAAAGCCGATGTCAGGAAAGGAACGTTCCTTCCTGACAGTCGGCTGCTTGTTAAGTGGAGGTGAAGTGCTGCATCACCTCCACAGTTTCAGGATGAGCGGTTACTAATGTGATCGCTCATTCTCATAAAAGCTGCATTGTTTTTGGGCAGTAAATCACTGTTTAGACAGTATAATCCACTGCCCAGAAAAAAATAATTTAGGCACCTGAACGATCACTTCACCCGATGAACAAGCATTTTGCTCATTTATCGAGTGATTAGCTGCACCTTTACAAAGGCAGGTTGTTGGAAATGAACATTTGCAGGAACGTTCATTCACGACAATCTGCCCAATTATCTCTTAAATCTTTCCTTTATATTTTTGTTATTCTTTTCCAACCAATTTTTTGCTTTGACTAAAAAAAGCTGCATCAAACACTGCCACAAAAGCTTATGTGTGAACCCACCGTACAGTATATAGCAACACATCCATCTGACTCAATACTAAGGAACTAATGCAAAGAGGTTTACTTTTTTGTGAGTATAGGCCTAGGTGTACATATATCAAATCTGCTACACCAGTTCTGTGGCATAAAAATTTTGCAAGTGATGTCGTGGGTGCCATTTGGTGCATTTGTGGCTACTTTTGGTGAAATTTTGCGGGACTTTTGAGGAACTTTGTCATTTTTAAAAGTGGAGTAAAAAGTTGGTCAGGATTACAGATTACAACACTCTATATGTGATGTCATTTATGATGTGTAACTTTTTTAAAAACTTGCATCTCCACACCAGGCAAAGCAAAGCAACTCCAGTCTAACAAATAGCCCCAAACACACCAACAATGATTGATTATCCTTGTGGAAAACCTCTTTTAGTATGTAGCTTTTCCCAAATCATAGTAATCACAGATTTGGTGTTTTACCTCTAGGAACTGACCCATAGGCCTACATACAGGAGCTGCATTTTGGTGACATAAAGTTTGGGTATAGGCCAGAAGTACCATATTTCGGACTGGATTACTTTACATTCATGCTAAAATTACCCTTTTCCAAGAAGACCGATGTCCATGTGCTGGATTGGCTATGGCGTTACATCATGATGTAAACCAGATTATCTATTAAACGCACTTGTAGCTATTATACAGTATTTTGCTGTTTGCTTTACTTACTTATATCGCTGCCATCATGTTCTTTATCGTCCTCATTATTTTGACGAGAGATGGTCATTACGTTCTGGTGAATTGCTGATATTGAATTGAACATGGGAAACAAAAACAGCCAACATAAGTTTTTTATTTTCTTGTTCCCATATTGGAAACAAGGATTTTTAGACTAAATTACATTGAAAAGCATTTTGCTCCACCGACTTTTTCATCAAATAAGTAGACAAAAGGAACTGTGCTGCGCAGTGAGTGACATTTCAAGATAGGACGCCAACTCAGCCGAACTGTATCTCATTAAAGGGTAATTAAGTAGTCATTTTGCAGTCCGTAATCTTATGATCTCTTTACCATATTGCTGTAAATTGGCATTATATCTTCCATTTGCTATACTCTCCGCAATGTCAGGGGGGAGCTACCGCTAGATTACAGTGGGTGACAAGCTTGATCCTGCAAAAACAAATGCTTTTTATTTGTGTTTGTGATTGTTGTCATTATTTTTGTTTGTTTTGTACAGATTGTATCGTTTTGGGTGATAGAAGTCAATAGTAAAAAAAAAATGTTTTCAGATATATGAAAAAAACTGTTTATTTTTTACTTTAGATGAATCTGCTTTCTTTAGATGAATCTGTGAGCACAGATTAGCTTTTTTTTTTATTACAGACTTCACCTTTTCAATGGCTCCTTCCAAAGCCGGTTTTAATAGAAATAGCAAGTTATAAATCATATAAGCAATTACGAAGACATTGTGGGAGTAAGGCCTGGTTTGGGCTATAGCCCCAGATGTTTCAAGGCTTCAGTAATGGCCCTGCCCAGATATTTACAGCTTAATTTCAGTGTAAGTGCACTTGTCTATAAATGGTTTCTTTTTTCCACTTATAGTCAAGAATGACTTCATCTACAATCACAAAAAAACTGTGAATAAAGACAATAATTGGCTCCTGTAAGCACACAATAAATTTTGATATTAAAACCTTTTTTTCTGTGGCTTTTGCAGCCTGTTTGGGTTATTAGTCACAAAATTATTATTTTTTTTTAATCTATTTTTTATTCTTGTATCTTTTCTTTAGTATAACGCAAATAATTGTTCAGTAGTAAAAAAACATGTAAAAAGAATAAACCTTGATAGCTAATTTCCTAAATAAATCACTAAAAGAAAAATACAAGCCGCTTGATATCAGTGCAGGTTTTGCAATCATCACAGGTCCACTGGGACATCATCTCATCCAGCCTTATCAGAGCTATATACTAAACAATAAATGAACTCTGCTTTTTCTGAATAATAATAAAAAAACACACAAGAATAGTGCTAGAACAATACAGTTTTTCACGTCATTTTTGTTGTATTTTATTTATTTATTTTTATTTAATTCTTAAAATTTAATTACATTTTGATTATTTTTTTTATTCTGTATTATTTTAAATAGGGAATAGGTGACATTACAAATTTATTTTCCTTCACCCTACATCTTGAACAATTTATTATTCTTTTCTCTATCCATAGGAAAGTCACCGGAAACAAAACTAGGAAAACAGTTAGCAACAGGATATTCCTGGTTACAGATATAATTTCTGTTGCAAAATTATGTATATATTTTTTTAATTTAACGACTAATATCTAGATATTGTACTTGACATTTAATTATTTTAGAAAATCTCTTATTTTTTTAGCCCATACGAGAAAATAAAGTTGTCTTAATATGCGAAACATATTAAGTGCAGAAGACCCATACAGTTCATAAATTCTCCAGTGGCCAGTGTTTTTTTTATATATTTTCAGGGAGACTTCCAATAAAAATGATATATTTTAGAAATAATATTGTTTAGTGGGTTGAAAAGCAGTGTCATAAAATTAGACCTTCGGTCTTCCAAAGTTACTATTTGGACAGCACCTCTGGGAGGGTAAAATGGCTGCATAAGCAGATGAAGGAGACAGTGGCACCGAGAGATACATTTGTCAGCTCAGCTATAGATATAATGTATTCCTATAGCCATAATCCTGACGCGGTTACATCCAAATCAAATCAACATGAGGTTGTCATCTTTAAGCAAATATGTTAAGTGTTGTCTTTTGTGCTCTGGATATGAAAGAAAGGGGCCCAAGGGAGACCACATCATGCAAATGGAACAAATCCCATTTCTTCTGAGCTGTACCCCCCCTTCTTCATGGCAGCTGACTGTGTTATCTTTGTGTTTCTCTCAGTGCTGACAATTCTTTCAGTGATCTAAGTTAGGGCACATTAGGAAGTGGAAGCAGCTGTCTGCGCTATACTGAGAGACGTGTTTGCTGTACTGCAAAGATGAAGGACCACGAATCCTTGACACACTCTCCCCTCCCCCCCTCCTTTACTCCAACACGATCAACATTCAGACGCATACATCGTCTGCTTGGACAGTTTTTTGTTCTGACTGACAGCATCTGGCACAGGCAAATTTAAAAAAAAAATACATATTACGCCCTGCCTGGAACCTAACCGTTTTCTCCTTATTAATCCTTTTCTTTATTGAAGGGATCATTAACATTTCAATGGAGGCTAAATAATTGTAAAAAAAATATAAGGTAGCCACATACATATTATAACATTATACTGATATCACATTAGCAAATTGATTTTTTTTAACTTGTTTTTGTTCCATATTGTATGATGCTATAACAAAGCTGTCTTTGTCCCTAAGGTTACACATACTTGTATTGTAAATCAATTTCGTAATATTTAATAAATGTTATTTTTACAGTTTTATTTTTTTAACATTATTATTATTATTATTATTATTATTATTATGTATTTTTTTGAAATCACCATTAATACCATGCCAGTATACATCAAGAGGGGTTATACATACATAATATAAAAAATATTTCTATATAGTTAGTGGAGAAAGATCAATCAGGATATCCTATCTAAGCCCCCAAAAGTGAGTCTCGATGATATGATGATTCTTCATAACGAGAACTAAAATGACCAAACACACACACACTAGTGAGAAAGCTTTAGCCATCTATTCAGGCCAGCACTTTGTTCCTGCATTCATTCACTCCTATGTAGAAATATATATTTTTAACTCATTCTTCCACAGTTTACTTGGATATCCACAAAGCCAGGTTATCCAGGCAGACGAGCGTGTCTGGCATTTATGTAAAAATAATAAGAGGGTTGGCTTTGGCCGGCAGATAGTGGACTTCGAGACCAAGAAATCATTCTTTCGGTAAATGTCTCCAGATCTCCCTGTTACCAGGAAATCATTGCCTGTATCAGCGTTCTCATCGGGTGATATTATTTCCAGCAAAATTAACCCAGTATCCTATCTGCAAGAAAATAGCGAGAAGTTATCCAGTGCATGTAATAAACTGTATTGATTTCCTTGCCCAGAATCAAACATATAATGTAGGTGTTAAATGCAAGTCATCTGGTCAATATAAATATGTAGTGTGAGTGGTAGCGTTGTTCAGCATGTACAAATGCGTCTTCAGGTGACGGATTATGTGGTTCTCTCTGGTGGACCCCCCTCCATCCCCATGGTTAGCTGTTATCCTTAGAATGATTGCTGTTGTACATCAGTGTTGCAATAAAAGTGAAATGTGATGTGGGACTAGCAGGGAAGGCAAAGAGGAAACTTAAAGTGACCCTGGAAAAAACCTAAAAGTGGCCCTATGTTGTAGGTGTTTCCAAATTGACAGAAGGCAAGGCAATGAAAGTAGGTGGGCCCATCAATACCTTAGTGCAGAACCAAACACCACAGTGCAGCACAAAATACTTCTGCCCCTCTGCAGTATTCAACTATATCACTGCCCTGAGGATGATGATACAGTTGAATTCAGGAGGGCATCTGTGATCCCCAGCCAGGTGCACCTGAAGTACCTGAAGCTTCTAGCATTAATTAATGCTGAGAGGATTATTATGTACCTGGCCAGCAGCCGTGAGGAGGGCAGGGGTGCCCCCCCCAGGCATCGGCCCACCGGGAAATATTCCTGTAGGGTCTATGGACAGTCTGCTCCTGGGTACTAGAGATAAGCTAATTGATTCATATGAGGCAGAGTTCTGCAAGGGGCTGTTCTCTAAGCTGAGGACGCTCCCCTGCTGCTTGATTGACAAAGTCGGACATCCTTGCCTGGCCTGACAATCTTGACCCTGTGGCGCTGCTCCAAGTATCAGCACAAGTGCAGTGGATATTCTACTCAGAGGTGTGAAGACGCATGCACAGTTGCTGCACTAGCAGTGAAAGCAGAGTCTTTGCTCTTGTGCTGTTGCTCAGAGCAGAGGCACAGGAGGATAGTCAGGGCTTGCTGAGATGTCCGGCTCTGTCAATCAAACATCCTCAGCTGGTGCAGGTGTAAAACTCTGCTTTATGAGGCAAAACGATTTGCTCATCTCTTCATTATAGATTTGCAAAATCGATTCTAAAGTAATCAAATTTGTCTACAATCTCCTAAATCCAAATCTTTCTCAATTAGATTCAGGAGATTCTCTCAAAAATGTGGACTGGCAACCAGTCCACCAGGTCAGAAGACAGAGAGGAAGGCACCTGCTACCAAAAAGGATAATCTTTGGACCATGTTTTAATTAAAAATAGATTCTGAGGTGCAGAGTACCAGGCTGTTACCACCGGCTCCTATCTGGTTACCAATAGCCTTATATATCACTGTCACACTGATATCACTAATGCTGTCTTCGCGTTAAAGCGTGTGAAAGGGGCAGAATACAGTCCTAGGAGACCCCGGATTGTCATACGTGACTTTACAGGGCATTCTGAGCACTTTTCATTCAAGTCAAGTTTACTACCTTAATCAAATCTGCCAAAAGATTTGTTAGAGTGGGACCTGAAAAAATGTTAAAACATTTCCGCATCTTTACTTTTCATTTCAGTGGATGCTGATGGTACTCCTGGGCTGAGGGTTATATTTTATATATAGATTCTTGATGAGGTGGGCTCCTAACATTATCTCAACATGATCCAAAATCTAGTGTAAAAGTTTACAGAGGGCGGTGGCTGAGAGAGTGCCGTATTTCTGTGCAACTCTGTAAAGCCTGTATTACACCAACATATTTTTTGGGAGATGATCGCTAACGAACATTCTTAGTAACACTCATTAGCGATCATCTGGCAGTCTAAAACTGCCACAGATTGCCTGATGAACGAGCAAATTCAGTCCACATATTTTGACAGTATAAAAAATCGCTTGTAGGCAGTAGCTCAGGGATCAGCAACCTTTAACATTTTAGCTGCTGTGAAAATACAACTCCCAGCATGTAAACTTATTCGGCTGTTCTTGTAACTCCCACAGAGGATTCTGGGAGTTGTAGTTTCAGAACAGCTGGAGTGAGGAGGTTGCTGATCCCTGCGGTAGATCATGGTATCTAATCACGATCTGCTGCTTGCAAACAAGGATTTAGTATAGGGAAGAGCGATGGTATAATGATTGTTCCTCCCTTTACTGAGGAGGAGATCGCTCCATGTAATAGTATTAGTCTCCTCCGCTAGTGAGCAGATGATTGCCGGTAGGGAACGCTACTTGCCATACAATCGCCTGTCAAGCTAATACAGCCTTTTGAGACAATTAATTGCACTCACCAGACAATTACCTCTCTTTCTAGTGATTGTGGGGGGTCCCAATAGTTAGATCATGACTGATCTATCTATGACTCTAATGGCTCTATACAGATAGATTTATTGAATAGCAATTACAAACGTGTCCAGACTAAGGTGTTAGTTTGAAATCTTTAGAACCTTTTTCATGGGAAAACCCCTTTAAGTTAGATGAAGCTTGCACAATAGGTGTATAGTAGTTGCCTTACACGTAAGGAAACTTCATGCCATGTGTCATAAGCATTGTGCCTACTATGTAATTTTTAAGGTTCTACAAGGGATAGTTTTTTGGGTTATTTGTCTTGTTTTTTGTTTTTAATGGAAGTTTGTTCACTAAGAATTTATTTTGTACCTAAACTCAAAAGGAACATTGGGCTCCTTGAGACTTGGTCTGTTCTGTTCTGTATGTAATAACGCATGTATTTTTCTTTAACCTGAATACTTCCAGAATCTGAAATAAAGAAAAAAAATCTCAACTATCTCTTATCATATTTGTAGATTCTTTCTTTGATAAATATCCTTCATGTGCTCGGAGAGGGTTAGAGCCTGCAATTCCCTAGTGTAAAAGCCAAGGTTTATCAGTAATGCGTTTAATCTGGACTTGTGTGCAATCCAGGAGCATCCATAGATCTGCTCCAATAATTAGCATACCCCAAGTGGCATGGGGAGAGACATTTGCCTAAAAACCTGATGTCTTCATTACACAGTTTACGTTTTAATTAGAAACCTGGATATTACTGGTTCGCTCGGACAATTATACTTAAAAGGATTTCGCTGGGATTCAATAAATTCTAAAGTGAAGACAGACATCTGTTTTGCATAGTGAAAAAGACATGTGGGAGCAGCTTATAAAAAGGGAAGAGCTCAAGAAGCAAGACGAGAAGCTCCTCTTCTGCATTTTATTAATGAACTGTCACTTAGAAAACCCAATGCAGTACCATTCATGACCAATGGGTGATGGAAAGAGGCTTTTTTTTTCAATGTACCTAATGCATATATTTGTGCACTATTCAAGAGCCAGAATTGTATTTATAAAATGTGGATACATTTGCAATTTCAATGTATATTTACCAACAAGTTGATGGTTTTAGTTACATTTTGCATTTGCTAAAGCAGATTATTTGCATTAAATGGTATCTGTAATTTGGAGGCATCTTGGCCCAAAGCTACAGAAGAGCAGCTGTGTGAAAGTGAAATATCTTGCATTACATAGCCTATTGATAAATCTTGGTCTATAGTTTATCTCTTGGCGTAGAGGGAATTTTACTTCCCCGGGGCTTTTACTTCCCCGGGGCTCACCTGTTTTAGCTTTTGGTTTTCTCCTGCTTGCAGCAAACCAGTTGTTCCAGTAAGAGTCTTAGGGAACCACAAGATTACATTATGCAACATCCTAATGAATCACACTTGGAGAATCTACTTGTATCTCAGATACTATTTGTCATAGTTAAGTTCTGGCCATAAAAAATGGGGTTTTCCGGGACCATTAAACCCAGGGAAAACCCATCAATAGTACAGTCAATAAAACCAAGTGTTCTGTTTGAAGCATTCAGGGGACGCCAAATGCTGGCCAGCCAAGGGTATCTAAACTTTTACTGAAACTGCAAGCAGGGCTTCCATTGGCTCTGCTTGGCTTTTCCAACGTGAGGAGTATGAATTTCCATGTGGAAAATCAGAGCAGAGCCAATGAAAACTGAAGGTGCAGAGTGGTTTAAGAAGTGCTGCTGCTCCTTTATGGTTTCAGTAAAGGTTTAGGTCCCCTTTAGGTACCAGCACCTGATGTGTAATCCATGACCTGCATACACTCTCAATGGAGTTGTCCTTTAATTCCGTATGGTGTAAAAAAAAAAACAAAAAAAAAACAATTTCCCAGCTCTCCGGTTCCAAAGTTTCTCAGTCTCTCAACAATCCCTGCTTCCTGATCCCTCTTGACACTCAGAAATGACTGCTGAGGCCATCACTGATTGAGGCAGGTCATTGCTGTGGGCCAGGATTGGCTGAGTGGTCTTATCCCTATGTGTTGAAGAAGAGAAAAGGTGAAACATCAGAACGGGAGCATTGGGAGACTGGACAGCAATGGCACTAATAATGGTACATCTGTATGAGGTGCTTTAATAGTAAATGTTGCTTAGGCACCCATGAAGGATGAGGAGATGAGATTTGTACCTATTTTGTATTTTCTTTTGTTGAGTGAAGTGGGATCAATATGTGCTTTATTTTATTCATTTTTTTTTGTAGACCCAATTTCATTTGGAGCTTTTTCAAGGGGCTATCAACTCATATCCGAGATTCTCATAAGAAGAAGTGATAGCAAGGCAGTGATGGCAGAAGATAGTTAGGCATTACACAGGTTACATAGGTTTCCATTAATATGAAGTCGCTACAGGTCAAACGGTTGACTCACTATGCTATTACCATGGTAATATTTATATGGGACTTGACCATATTAGAAATTTGTGTATGGAAGTCACTAACACTAAGACCTCAATGCACATGACCATATTTTTGTACATGTGTCCGATACACATTTTTCACGGATTGTAAAGTGACCCATTAATTTTTATGGGTCTGCAAAAAAGACAATTTGTGTGTCTGTTCCGCAAATTATGGAACATATCCTATTCTTGTCCTTATTACAGACAAGAATAGCCATTTCTTTAAAGGGCTTGGCAAAAATTCAGATTGCACTTGGAGATCCCTGGTTTGCGGACCTCAATACGGACACAGTCATGTGCATGAGGCTTAATAGAGATCCCCTATTATCTCATGAATTCAATACCATCCATTCTTGTCTATGTTACATATATACGGTGGGTCACCTGCTCAGAAAGTCTATTAGAGCGGGAGGAGAGCCACTAAGTCATTGATCAGTAACCTCCGTCAATCCAGCTGTTCTGAGACTACAACTCCCAGAATCCTCTTTTCACTTCTATAGGAGTCACAAGAACAGCCCAATAAGTGTGCATGCTGCGAGTTGACGTTTAACGGCACCCGGAGTGCCAAAGGTTGCTGATCCCAGATCTCTCTCTGGCTCTCCCTTATATTACATGGTCCCCATGGCTGTCAATACTATTTTTGACCTGCAGAGGAAGTCTGGTGCTGATCAAAACTGAAGAACATATGGCCACAGGGGTTTCATTGACTTTTTTTGTTTTTCAGAATGGTGTTTTTTAGGGCTGTGCAGTCCCTTTAAACTTGTCTATGACTGATCCATATATGTATGTCTATGACTGATCCATATATCACTTGTTAAATCCACACTCATGACTATTTTCCATGTAGCTAAGTATTAAGTTGAAGGTCACGATTTGTAGGAAAGCCATCCATCTAGAGAAACAGTAAAGGTAGCTGTGATCGCTATCAGGCAGAGAAAGGCAATGGCAATTAAGCTGTTTGATTCTGATAATGATTAAATAAAGCCTCTTGTATAGGCTTTAATTGATGTGAATGATCGACCTACTAAAGACTTATCGTTGACCTGCCTCTCCTGT
Source organism: Rhinella marina (assembly GCA_900303285.1). Lineage (NCBI taxonomy): Eukaryota > Metazoa > Chordata > Amphibia > Anura > Bufonidae > Rhinella > Rhinella marina. Next base: position 106,840 of record ONZH01017588.1, read on the forward strand.
CTTCACCGCAATACTGTAAATGAATACAATGTTGTCATTTTTCGTCCAACCTCAGTAAACCTTCCCTGTTTGCATCTCTTCGCCTTCTGTCTATTTCATGCCTTCGTTAATTTGGATAGTTTGCAGAGGCTATTTACTAATGGCACCTTGATGTAGCAATATGAAGATGATAAAAAGCAGCTATAATAACATGATAAAAAGGACTTTGAGTTGCTCAGAGTCTACCTGTCAGCGTGACTGGGCTGTAACTACTCCCAGTAGAGATGGCTCAATGGCAGCAGAGGTGCCAGTCAGCGGACACTCCTGAGTCAGCAGCATGTCGATTGCTTGAACTGTGCGACAGTCACTCATTCAGCCTCTGCCCCCCGGGGGGCAACCGTCCTCCACTTTAGTGTGACCCATCTGTCTACTGTGCTCAAGATCTTGAAATGCACCACATTGGTGTGCAAATTCAAATCCCAATTCCTACAAGCAGAACTCAGATTCAAGATAATGAGTTGGAGATACAAAGGGTCAATGCACTTTTGATCTACTGTGTGAACCTATAACACAGACTCGCTTGTGCATTAATTTCCATAGTTTTGTAATTTTTTTTTAATATCTTACCATGAACATAATAATATAACGTGGGTCTATTACGATGACCTTACAAAAGCAGCAGTTTCACCAAATGTGTATTTTTAAGCATTAGCAGAGTCTCTGCTTATGTGGCACCCCCTGCACCTCTACTTACACCCATAGGTGGACTTATATAAATATACATATTCATTTTTTTAATTAGCATTACAGGTTTTTTTTTCAGGTTTCTGAATAAGGTCTTAATTTTTCTCTATTCTTCTGAACTAATGATATGTAAATGTGTTTTTATACTTTTGTGTACCTAGATTTTATATTTATTTAATAGAATTTACAGAATACAATGTTACAATCTGTATCATAGTCCTGGTGCAAAGCTAAAGAGGTAAAATTCTGCTGGTACCATTTACTAGAGTAGGCTAAATTTTGAGACTGGGCTTCTGTAAATCAGTAAAGCAGGCCCTGGACAAGTAGGAAATGTGAGCTCAGAAACATTGCGGATAAGAATAGGGTATAGTGTATGTTGGAATTCCACATCATTGCAAGATAAATATATCAACTGTTTGCTAAATTTCTATATTTACCTGATGCAGATTATCTCATTTGCACTAGTGTTTCAGAAATCTCACTATTAACTCTGTCATGTCCATAAGGACTTGGTTTGGATATGATATGTTACAGATATTGTTACTATGACGGTTCATGGACACTGTTGTCATGTGCACACCGCTTCCTGTGTGTGAATTAGAGTTTGTATTGATTATGCCTCTGTCTTCAGCACTGCTAGGGTTAATCTTCTCCTGCTCTGTGAACTGACGCCTGACTGTGTCCAATTGCTATTCAGCTGATCCTATAAATACCTGGCTGTTTCTTTCAGTCATGGCCTATGCAGTTGGTCTTTACAGAAGTTGCTCAGTCTCCCTAGCTAGCTAAAGCCTGTAAAAGAGTTATTTCCATTTGCCTGTCTGATTCCTGGTTCCTGCCTGTTCACCGTATTAATTCTGTGCCACCTGCCCTAAACTTTGTATTGTTTCTTGGATTTGCATGTACTCTGCCAGCACTAACTTTGGCCTGTTTACTGACTATGAGTATTACAGTTCTACAAAACTGTGTTTTTGATCCCATGGGTCAGTCAGTCATGGTTTGGTAGCCAACCGCTCTGGGAGTATTCCAGGAGTAAGTTACCTGATGACTTCCCAGCAGCGAAGTCCAGATCCCTGCACAGCAGTTAAAGGGTGAATACCAGGGGACCATCAGGGTAACACCCTTAGGTCAAGCCCAAAGTTAAACCTGTTGATAGGTACAGTGATTCCACAACCATTGCTCATAACAGATATAATGCAATTCACACTTACAATTTGAAATTTGTTGGGACTGTCAGCATGCAGTACTGTATCTCGGTTCCAGTAAACTTTATGGTACTTTATTTGTGTTTAATTTACTTTTATCTTTATTTTTATTGTCATTTTATTTTTAAATATTCCTTTCCCATATGGTAAGGTTTCTTGTTGTTCTGATGACTGGAGAGCCAGGCAGTACACACTTTGTAAGCATTGTGATTAGTGTTGAGCAAATCAAAGTATCTAAAGTGGACTTCGATATGAATTTCAGGAAAAATTCCTCACACTTCATGGTAACTTGATCATGGAGAGGACTTCTGCTCCCGTCTTGATTGCGTGATCACTGATGACATCACTGTGCATGTCCAGCATGATCACGTGGTGACGTCATCACGCTAGCTTCAGGTCCTTTGTCGGGCTTTCTTCAATGAAGAGGGGAGCGGACGGCCTTTCCATGATTAAGTGGATAAAGTGAGTGAAATATTTTTTAAAACCTGAGCAGCTGAATGTGAGTTTGTTTGTAACAAACAGAATTTCTTGTCAAAGTTTGGCGAAACTGCCGAATCAAATTTTTCAAAACTTCGCTCATCTCTAATTGTGATATGTGTAGAATTTTCTCCAAATCAATGGCTAGTAAACCTGGCTGTGGTATAAGCAACCAAATGTGGGGATTCCACTTGACATCCCCTATGCATTAAGCTTAGTAGTAACCCTATGTAACTTTCTCATTGATATATTTCAACAAGTAGGGAAAGATTTACTCTGCTAGCATTGTGTAGACTTTGCACCTAGATGCATCATAGCATACTCTCAGATGTGGGAAGTATTAGGTCTCTATAGGTTTTCAATCTTAATAACAATAATAAAAAATCAGTCACATAAAGATATTATTAAAGGGGTTGTCAGGGTTCAGACATAAAACCCTCTTCACCCCTCCAGCCCATATGAGTTGAGCATTGGAGCATCCTCCATTAATAAGGGCTTCTTGTTTACATTTTTACACTGTTTTACAGGCTAGAGTGGCACTTAAGACTGCCCATTAGTGCTGATGACGTCACCGGGAACACTGTTAGGTGGAAACCTCTGCCTAGCAGAGCTATACTGCACAGGGCAAGGGAGAGCATTGAAGCATGAAATGCTCCAATGCTCAACTCATACAAGCTGACTGGGTGAAAAAAGGGTAATATCTGGGTTCAACAACCCCTTTAAGCGTAAAGAACATTTTGCACATATTTGCTATTTTTATTGCTTACATCACACTCGACACTTGTCTAAAAAGTAACTATTATGCAATGATTTCATTAGAAATTCTCCAAAAGACTTCCTCTGAAAAGACCACCCAATTATCACACCACATTTCCTGTGACTGATTTTCAGTTTTATCATACACATCATACTGGCCATCTTCTTCAAGAGGACCACCCCCTACAGGGCCATTTCTCAATGAAATTTTGTGTGGTTTTCTCAACAATGTTTCATTGTTGGATTTCTCAGTGATGGTTTAATTGTCATAAAACTGGGCAAACCTTTTTAAGACTTTTTATGTAATATGGATCAGAATGCATAGAAAAACCACAAATGCATATTGCAGAACTATAAATTGAAAGTATTTGCTTGTGATGGCGGTAACAAAGCTGGAAAGGTATTTGGAAGCCTTAAGGTACTTTAGATATCAGTGTTGTGTGCTGAACTTTTTTGCAATAGTTGTGAATGTTCTAATATCTGAAATTGTGTCACCAGAATCCACAGAGAAAGTTTATGTCTGGTTATTAATTTACAGTTCGTGATCAATAATGGCTTAATAATTACACATTGGCTGTCACTGTGTCTGTTTGCTGTGATTGCAGAGATATCCTTCATGGAAACTAGTGATGATAATAGCGTGTATCTGCATATGTGCTGTATCTTAAAGACGACCTGCCACCTCTTCTGACTTGTCTGTCTTAGTAAATAATTGTATTCCACATTAAATGACCATTATGAAACATTTATTATTATTATGACTTTGTTGTGTTGTTCCTCTTCCTCTGTTCCATGTCTACTAGAAGTTTCTTCTACACTGTATCAAGGCCAGAGGTAAAAAACTGTTACCAATATTCAAAACTCACCCATTTGTAACAGTGGTCAGTGGTGGATGCGACCCCCAATGCGCGTTTCGGCGTACCTTCTTCAGGGGGTAGAAGGTTACAAATAGGTGAGTTTTGAATATTGGTAATATATATATATATATTTTTTACCTCTGGCCTTGATACAGTTACTTTTTATCTGGTATTACTTCCAGTTTAGCTATTTACAGGTCAGGTTGATGCCCAGCACATGCAGTTTGGCCAGTATTTACTATTTTTGTATATTTTCAATATTTACCTCCATTTGTTAATATGTAGTCTCTGGAGGACGTTTTTACTGATACCTATCCTTGTATCATGTGATTTTTAATATGACTTTGTTACCTTATTTGTATACACAATAAAGTCTCATTACATATTATGGGCACGTTTGTGGGCTAATATTCTTTCTATGTATGTTTGCAGTTCTTTTGACCTGCTGGTACCATGGTTACTACAATAGATTTGGGTAGGGTTCAATCATAGTACATTATATGTTGTGATCTAGGTGTCATGAATGCTTGGCCTGATTGGTCTTTTTTGTTTACTGGATTTATGGTATGAGCTTCTGATGCTGCATTTGACTTATGGGCTTGCTTCTAGTGCTGAGTAGAGATGCGTGAAGTATTGGAAAATTTGATTTGGCTGCTTTGACGAATTTTACAAAAAAAATTTGCTTTGTGACAAATAACTTTGTCACAAAGCTAATTTTTTTGTAAGTAGTGGGTGCAATGTCAGGGGGGGACGCTGCTACCCATCATTGTACCCCTCAGATGCAGCGTTCATAGCCAATCGCGGCATCTGACATTAATATTTCAGTGTAAATAATAAAAAAAGAAAATAAAATCCTACTGACCTCATCCATTTGATCACGACGATTTAGCTGCCGCAATTTTGATTGAAAATCTAGTGTGAAATCTTGCACAGCCCATGATGGTGTCATCACGTCAGCCGACATAGTGATGTCATCGGACGTCATGTCACCGCACACTGGATTTAGTGTGAGATCTTCAATCAAGATGGCAGCGGCTGGCTTGTTACTATGAAATGGATGAGGTAAGTAGGTTTTTTTTTTGTTTTTTTACCGCCATTCAGGGAAAATCGATTCACTACTACAAAGCACTAGGAAATTTGAATTTTCCTTGAAATTCGGATCCTTCACTCAACCCTAGTGCTGAGCTTATGCAGGGACCTTAGTTCTGGTAAAAATTCTCACAAATCAACTTCTAACGAATAAATTTGCTCATCTCTGTTGCACTGTATCCATATTGATCCTTGTCCCCAGTTGTAGTCAACATCCGACAGAATCTTTCTTCTCTTTAGGACCTATAGCACCTACTACATACACATCCATTATGTTCATACTAGGACTGATTAGAGCATGCTAATTCACATGATCAGTTTTCCAGTATTAAATTTGAAGGAGAAGCAGATTACATTGGGTCTTTGCATTGTCCAGCTACACCCATGTGAGTAGCCATGCAAATGCAGTGTAAACCTGAATACGGTTTTCTGTTTCTCTTGCATCAAAATGCACCGCTGATGGACCTGTAAAGAAGTAATTTATGTGCCTAAGATGACAACTTGGTTAGAAATTCAGTTTGTTTGCTGCGACAGTGAGGTAGAAAACACCACTTTTCTTTTGTCTGTGGTGTTAATGTGCAATTAACTTAGGCGCTACCATAACCTTGATAATGTTCCCCATCCTTTTCCAGACTGTACAATGTTTTCTCTTTGTAATAATATACGTTATAACAAAACCCTTGAAGCAAAACAAAGCAATCGTTTCATTTTATCACCTCAGCGAAAAGTATCAGGTGGTCATCTGGCCCTCATCGACGGCTAAAATTATCCACATTGTGCTGCTTAAAATCTTCGATTTGCTATCATCCTGCTTCTGAGAAAACAGCAGTAAAATTCGGAATATAGAACGATTTATCTAATTTGACCAAATCTCCATTTTTTTTATTTTTGTTTATATTTTTCTTAATTAATGTTTACTTTTTAATTTCTAAATTTTGTAAAACTAATTTTGTATTTTTATATGTATTTTTCCAGCTCTTTGATTTTTTAAATGTTTGTTTATATTTTTCTTAAATAATGTATATTTTTTTATTCAATGTCTATATTTTTTTCATTTTGCATTTTTTTTCTGCTCTTTGACTTTTTTCCCATATTTAATTTGCTTATTTGATTATATTGGGTCTAATTACAAATTTCCTGTCAGTAACTGTTTACAGGGAAATTAGTAAAAATTATGACCCCAGATTTAAGAGATTAAATATGAGCATTAAATTGGGTTCTTGCTTTTATTTTATTTTTTTTCCCCCTTGATGCTGCTGTAGGATCTCATACTTATCTCAGCGTCAGGCATTTATCATTACACACAAACAGACAAAATGTAATTTGTACCTGTCTTAATGAAAAATGTTAAATATGCCCTTATCGCTCCAGCCGTTCAGCCACTGTTTATTTAGACTTGTCTCTACATCACCTTCTAATATCTTGAAAGACAAAGGCACATCCTCTCATAATTCCACAGTGCTATCTTTTGGGGAAGGTAGTCTTAAGCTTGGGTAATTTTTAAACCTTTAATGGCCAGATTATTTCTTTTTGTCACATGAAATATAAATTGTGAATAATGTTTTAAATTAAAGGGATTATCCCATAAATCATTTCCATCCCAAGGTCCTAAAAAGCTGTTAATTGCTGTTTCAAAGTACTTTACAATATTGCTAGCATAAAGATTAGCTTTTTCATTTTTTTTTATTATTTTCATAAATTGGTGGTGTTCAGGCCAGAATTAGTCTCCTCCCACTGGCAGCTTACAATATGATTCCTTCTTGCATTCCTTGAAAAGAGGTCTTCTCAGCTATACTGTCATGATATTACAGAGGCTCTGCATCTTTTTGACAAGGAATACAGAGACCTGGGGGGAGAGTAACTAAGCATGCGTGTCCACCAACACTCAGCTGATACAGTAGGTGTACATGCACATTGCTATACACTATAAAATGCTAGTACCATACATATACAGTTTAAGCGGCTCTTATTTAGTGTCACAGGCGAGGTATCAAGTGAAGAACATTATAGAAATGTGGGCAGGAGTTGCCTTCCTGAGGCTTCTGCATAAGAATTGTCTGAGATTAGGAAAAATTGGTGCACAGGCAGTGGATGGTGTAAAATAAGAAAATATGCATTTCTGATTGAATTGCCAACTGCCCTTGCATTTCCTTTCCAGTTATGTCTGCCAGTCCATGTTTATAAGACTTCAAGCACTGGCACAGCATCCACAACACTTGACCACTACAGTCAATCACTTGCCTAAACAGTGATCCTTTGATGCTACTGACTAACCACAGTGGTCACGTGTTGTTGTAACTGTTAATAGGGACCAGAATGTTAGTTCAATTCAACAGGTAAGTAAAGTTAATTGTATAGTCTTTCTACTTCCTCTGCCCATGCCCCTTTTGTCCTAACTGGAAAAACCTATGAAAATTGGGCAATCATAAGAACAGAGGCCCGGGACTTCTCATGACAGTGGAATGCTGGTACACATACATGACCATGGCTCCATTCTCATGGGGCAATTCAGGGTCTCCATTATGGTAATCAATGGGTGCTTATTTAGGGTAAATAAATAGGTAGATAAATATGGTGCCTCCATAGTCCATAGACAAAGAGGCACTTGAAACTTTTTATTTTCATTTACTTTACAAGTTGCTTGTAAAGTCACACACCTTGTGAATTTTTAAAGCCACTTGTGTCACAACGGAGATGATAACTCTCCCCCATAGTGTTGTCCCATAGTCTATGGTCACCATATTGTGGATCTATAAACAATACAGATCTGCATAGCTAAAAGCTGTTTGGTTTGAGGCCCTAGTATTTGGGTCACCATGTAGAGGGATAAATGGGATAAAATTAAAAAAACACATCATTACTCACCTTGTAGATCTATCAATGCTGCTCCAGTTCTCCCATCAGGCTTTAGATTTCCAACTGCAATGTTGAAGTCACATAGGCAACATGTGGCAGCTACAGCCAGTCACTGTCCTCAAAGGTACACTAATGATACCAGTGATCGCCTGCAGCATTCATGTTTTCTCATGTGATGTTAGTGTTGCAATCAGGTAAACAAAGCCTAATCAGCAGAACTGAAGCAGTGCCGATGGATCTACTAGGTGAGTAGTAATGTGTTCTTATTTGTAGCCCATTTCCCCCTATTGTTAATTTTCTTGCTGAAAACTGACAACCCCTTTAAATGATAGAATATTTCCTTTAGTAACCCCTAGGGGGAGTTTAGAAGCGTACTTCATTAAATGTCAGTAGTCAATAAGCCCCCTACTGTTTGCTCTTGGTAGCCAGAATCTGACCATATTTCCATGCAAAGGATTTGGATATCTTTTCAGAAAAGTAGAACTCCTACCAAAATAAACCTTTATTAAGATGTTTGTTTTGCTAGGAATATTGACCCAGATCAATGGGTCTGGGCCAAATATCTGTCTAAAAAGTTTGGCAAATTTGAGCAATTTGGTGAATTTATGGTTTCTACATTTTTTTTCTGACATGCTCGACATGGGACGGAGCTTCATAGGAAAGGGGCAGGGATTAAGAGGTGCCACAATTCTGGCACTAAAATCTCTCTCAAAGTAAGCAAACCACTAGTATAGAGTCAAGAAAAAGTACGGATCCCTGCACCAGATATTCGATCCAGCCTGACCCTGTGATGAAACTGGTGAAGGTTTAGACAGCCGGCCTAAGCTTACACCATCGACAGGCTTAGTAAATCTGGGCCATTGTGCCAGAAAACAACATGGGCCCAGGTTTACTTATCCTACAGATGGCATAAACTTAGACAGGTGGTCTACACCTGCACCAGATTTATCACAGGGGTACAGGCTGGATGATAAATCTGGTGCAGAGATAGACACTTTTCTCTGACTCTATACTAACTATTGGCTGGATTCAGGGGCAAGACTCATAAACCCTGGTGCAAGAGTTTAGCTTGGGCCCCCCTTCCCTCAGTGCTTTGTGACCAGGGGCAGGAAACGCATAGCCTTCGTGCTACCCGAGGCAAAAATTGAAATGGCAACCCCCATGTCAAATTCTTGACCTAACTCCTTCCCTCCAGCATGCACTTTCTATAATACCACTGTCTTCTTATGTGGTTCATCTTAGGTTTTGCCCTTTTCCCAAAAAGTCACAACCATTTCTGTTAAGCCCTTTTTTCTTGTTGAGCATGTCAGAAAAAAGTGTAGACACCCTAGATCAGTGATGGCTCACCTCCAGCACTCCAGCTGTGGTGAAACTATGACTCCCAGCATGCTCCATTGCTTTCTGTGAAGTTCTGAGAACAGCCAAGCAAGTGTGCATCTTGGGAGTTATAGTTTTACCACAGCTGGAGTGCCGGAGGTTAGCCATAACAACCCTAGATGCTACAAATCGCAATAATTTGCACCAGATTTTTAGGCAGATTTTTTGGTGCAGACACATTAATAAATGTGGGCCATGTCATTAAAAAATGCAACTGTAATGGGGACCAAAACTACTGTAAGATTTTCCAGAACAGGAAAATCAGTGACTACCAACATATAGATAATACTACTTACAGGAAGATGGGAATTGTTGGACAACAGCTTAGTGCTGCTGCTTGTCTTTTCCTATAAAGCCAGAACAATAACCAGCCAGTGAAAGCACAGAGCATGAAAATAGTATTACGGTATAGTAGAGGGTATAACACTCCATTTTATACACTATCATTCTTGTTCCGTTATTCATTCTGCGTCTTGTAGAAGCTTCTCTTTGTTCATGTTCCCAGGGAAATGAGGAAAGCGCATTAATAGCTGAAGTCTTTTTTGCCGGCCTCGGAGTGTTATTACTGTGATCCCTTCCAGACATAAACACTTTTTTTTGTTAAAACAAAATTCACATTTATAATAGAAATTATAAAAGGATTGTCTTTTTTCCTTACTTTTTTCCTTTTCTTTTTTTTTTTTTTTTAACGATAATGAGTTCTCTTCAGGAACTCCAGGTGACATGAAACACAAATGAGCTCTAAGTGGAAGGATTTAAAGTCCCGCTAAAGCATTTAATTTCTTGAGGATGGAAGTTCAGTTCAAGGTTATACTGTTATTGTGCTACTAGCATCTACTTCTCTTATTCCTATGTGGCTGCTGGCTACCCGGCACAAAAGACAGTCATTTTTATCTAATATGGAGGGTGGTATTAATCATTGCAGTATTTTCCTGAATAAAGCTTTTCATCAAATTCATGGTTTCACTGCTCTTGACAATAATAGGGTGTTTAATTACTCAATAAGAACACTTTATAGATTGCATTTTTCTTCATTGCTGTACAAATGGTATTGATTTTTTTTCTCTTCGATGTAACATGAAGCTAAATAAAACACAATTAGGATTCACTTGCTGGTTCTCTAAAGTACATCTGTTAAAGGAACCGGGACCTTGAAGATGAATGGCTGGCCTGATTTCAGATTTTAAGGATAGCAACATTTGTGATTGTTAAACAAAAAATAAAAAAAAGCTTTCAAGGTAAGCAAACTTCTCTTATAGTCAATGCGTTGGCTACCTGTATTCAGTGTTTTGCAAAGGTTCTCACCAGGGCAAGTGTTAAACGGGGGAAGGAATGTCTTATGTTTGCTTATATACACAACGCCTTGGATTAAGTGGAGGATCCAATTGTAAACAAGGTTTATTGTACTTGTGCCCGATTCCACCTTCGCTACTCTGATATTTTAATTGTTTTCTGAATAAATACATTGTCGTATTACATTTGTAGGGCTGGAAAGAGATAGCTGTGCAGTACTTCAGACCTGGTGATACTTCAATTCCATCTAGTTATGTATAATATTGGTATATATTTTGTATGTTTTGGCCTTTCGTTCCAGTTAAAGAAGTGGATGGCAATGGTTGGCAAGGAACAGGGCTAAAAACCTGTTCCTTCCCTCTTGGTAGGAGTTTGTTGGTCCTGCTTTTGCCAGGAGGAGAAGTTCCTGTTGCGCTACAGATTGGAGAAGAAGCACACTGCTGAGCTCCTGCTCCTAATGAGGATTCTCCAAAGGGAAGTCCAGCTAAAGATAAAGACCCTCAAGTAAATCCTTGAGAAGACAGACAGCAGAGTGAACAGCTACATCCAACATTAGAGACAATGCTGTGAGGTGAGGGACTATGGCTAAGACACCCATCACCCAGAACATTATTAGGCCAGTAGAACATAAGTGCTAAAATTGTAGCCATCCAAAATGCCTCCATATTCCATTACTGGTGCAAGAGAATTGCACATATACAGACTTTTATATGTTATGGCCCCATTCTTCACGATTGCATTTCCACTGCACTGATCCCCAGGGAGCAATGGCTTTAGGGAGGACACAGTGACACAACACCTCATCAGGGCCAGTACCACTCCCATCCCCTATACCAGCTCCTCCTGGGCTTTTTGAACATTTGTTCTTACATTTGTTTTATCCTATAATATTGCATTTGTGATTAAAAATCTTGTTACACAGTTAATTATGGAGCTAGAAATACCCAAAAATAATTTAGTGACCTCAAGCCCCTGTATGTTTTTTCACTTGAGTACTAAAGACAACCCCTTAAATATGTCAGCTTACCAGACACTTACCAGCTAGATCTTTGGTGGACAGGCAACTGGAATTACAGTAAGTGCATCAGGTAACAGTATGCAACATGATCATTACATCACATGCGCAGTTTCTAAAAACACTAACAGCAGCGCTATTCAATATTTCTGCCATGTAGAAAACACGGTAGAAATCAGGCTTATAAAAGACAGAGAACTCTTAAGTCACCTGCTAATGGTCTCTCCATTTCAGCACAGTCAGTTTGGTCCCCAGGCCTTCTTGTCCCACTCGGACTGGGGTGATGTCACATCCATCATTCTTGTGACTGCTCAGCCAATAACCAATATAAGCAGTCAGTTGTGCATGCACATCATCAACTCTGATTAATTGGATTGAGGGAATCAAAGTGCCCAATGTCTGAATTTTAGGGAAAATTTAATTCACCGCGAAGCCAAATTTCCTCGCCCTGTGGTAACAAATCAATTTTCCCTGAAATGGCAGTAAAAACAAAAAAAATACATACCTCATTCATTTGAGTGCAAAATCTGAGTGCAGCCGAATCTAATTTTTGAAAACTTCACTTACATCTACTAATGAAGACAGGAATCCTGGGGAGTTAAACCTGTTTGCTCCCATGAGAATTTTAAAAACTGTCTACAAACCCCTTTAAGTAATCTGTTAAGAAGTTGTCAGTGGCTTTGTTTTGCATATCAGGAACACATCTCATGATATCAGTACACATAAATAAAAGGACTAGATATTGATTCTTAAACAGACCCAGTGTTGCTGGATTCTTAAGTACTCAAGTAGAGACATTATTTGATTTTGTATTTGTGAAATGTTTGCTTAGAAGTAGAATCCATCATTTCAGATACCAGACTACAGAATTTCTGTAAATAGAGACAATCTACTGTTTTATACAGTATCTTCTAGTGTGGATGTATATAGTTTAGTGGTAGCCCATGCTATACAGCTCCTAGACTTATGGGGGGATGTTTCAGATTGGACTAGTCATCATTGTAAGGTATGTTGAGAACCTGCACAGTAGTGGTGGACTAGGAACTTAAAATGGCCCTGGAAAAAATCTAAAAGTGGCCCCATTTTGTTGGCAGGTCCAAATAGACAGAAGGTGGCGCAACAGAGGTAGATGTTGTCAGCAATACCTTAGTGCAGCAGAAAATACCACCCTTTGTCACTAGCCTTGCTGGCTGGATATAGCTACGTCTTGCCAGCTTCCGTAGTACTAAAAAGTACTGGCGTGCGGAATCTAACAAGCCCCTGGGTTTTCACCAGAGCCCGCTGCAAGGCAGGTTGGATTTGTGTGGCCGGGAACTTGCAGGTTGCATTGCCGCTTGGAAGCAGTAAGGAATCAGCTGAGGATCGGATACCAGCAGGTTAGTAGAGCCGAGGTACGAGCAGAAGTCTGTATACACGGGAGACAAACCAAAGAGGACTTGAGAGCTGGAGTACACTGGGAAAAAGACCTGATAGTCTGGCATCAGTCAGGTGCACAGAGCTGCCTTAAATAGGCCTCTAGATGAGAATCAGGTGCTGGACTGATGACATTTTTACAGAAGGTATAGGAGCTGCAGTACCTGCTGCCAGACCCTAGAGGGGGCGAGAGTACCGGCTACTGCAGAGTCTGTTCTGAGAAGCTGCTGCTGGAATCACCGCAGCAGAATCTTGTGTAAGGGATTAGACAGCAGCCGCCGAGGGGGGAGGCCCCGCCGACGGGGTGAGTGTAGTGGCGTTATGCGCCCAGATGTGACACCCTTACAGAATGTAATACCATAGTGCAGAAAAAAATACTACTTCCCCTCACTGTAGTATTCCACTTTATCACTGTCCTGGGGATGTCAATATTTTTTAATTCAGGAGAGAACCTATGGGCACCAGTCAGGGGCCATACTGTAAGTACCCAAAGTTTCTAGCATTAATAAATGTTGAGAGCATAAAATCAGCTGCCATGAGGAGATCTTGAGTGGCCCCCTGGGCATTTACCCACTGGGAAATTTCCCTGTAGAATCTATGGACAGTCCACCAATGCTGCACAGGGATAAAGTCTTCATTCTCCCAAATCCAAGTTCTGATGAATCATATATCTATTTTTTTAATTCTGGTCGAATTAGTTTCTAGACTTGTTCTCAGGTCATAAAAATAGGAGGGGGTCCCATGACCATCTGTCCCAATGGTGGTGTCAAGCAGCACCTGAACGGGGCCTAATTCATATTCTTCCTAAAAATCCCCCTGTCATCTGTGTACCCTTTATAGAAGTTCAAAAGTACTGGTGTCATTTGTCAATACATTATAAAAATTAAAGAACTCACAGTATTTATACAGTGAGGCTGATTTACTCAGAGTAATGCATAAGAAGAATGTACATACATCACAATAATAGCTGGTATCTGTGTGCCATGATAATACACCAGAAAATACCAAGCAGAGGCTTTTTTTCCCTGGCTTTACAGATGTTGATTGCCGTCATATACAATAACTATTTCTCTTGTTCACTGCTTATTTCTTTTTACTTTAGTGTACCAGTGGGTACCATTTTTCAAATCGCACATCGACTCTGTTGAAAAGCTTGTGAAATGGCGACTCAGCCTAAGGAAGAGTAATAACCATAGATCTTGTGCTTTCTCAGAAATTAGACCATCCCATGCACTGGGTACAAGAGTGTATAGTTATTTCTGTAAATCTGAATGACCTAATCATTACAATCAGGGATTATTAATGGAATTTTAAGGCACTTAGATATTGATGACCTATGCTAAAAATAGGTAATCAATATTAGATTTTTGTGGGGCCGAAACCCAGTACCTCTACCATTCAGATGTTATAGGTAGCTGTGGTACCCAAAACTATACATTACACAGAGCTGGAAGATTTTTGGGGATATGGTTTCCACAATGAAGTGGAGGGGACCTCTTTGGATTTGTCTTATGGAGCTAGATGGTAGAGGTGTAGCTATAGTGGGTGTTGAAGTAGCAATCACACCTGGGATCTGATGCTTTAGGTTACATAAAAAGGTACCAATACTGTTGTTATCCCAGCTGTTAGCCCACTGCTGGCCCTACACACAGGCACGGGCGAATTGCTCCCTCATTCTCTTCTGCTACTGTGCACCATGCTGACAAGCATGGTATGCAGGTAGCTTAACTGTTGTATGTGTGCTCCGTGTCAGGGTTTACTTCCTGCTTTAGTCTTGTACTGTTGTTAGGGCATGCACGGGCGTGTCTCTCCTCCCTTGTGAGGCAGCACGTACATGCCCTCTATCTCCCCAGCCTATGGCTGAGTTGCAGGAAGTATTTAAGGATGCTTCCTGCTCCAGGAAGGCGCTGGAGCAATCTTGGTCACTAGCTTCTAGTTCCTTGTGTGAAGATGTTTTTGTAGTTCTGCTTTTCTGTGTACCGGACCCTGCTTCTTGATTCAATAGACTTTGCTTGATTGCCGCCTGCTTCTGACCTCGGACTTCATTTATGGGCTGATCGATGCCTGCCCTGACCCTGGACTTCCTGACTGCATCATTCCCCTCAGTGTTTTGCACTGGTATCTCTGACCCTCTGGTCAGGTGTCACTGACTCAGGGACTTCTCTGGAGTGGCACCTGGTGACTACCCTAATGGCCCAAGCCTATCCTCACCATCAGAGGCTCTAGTGAAGACCAGGTAGTCACTTAGTCATGGGTCTGTTATGCCAGTGGGTCCACACCCGCTGGCATAACAACTATAAATATAACATGGTAGGTAGGCCAGTTATGCCTCTGATGGATGGGATAGCTGTAAATATATACATATTTGAGGTTCATGGTGGAGAAATAAGTAAGCAAAAAATAGGCACAGTTTCTAGTTTTAAAAAAGTCTAGGCTTATCCTGCACTAGAGACTAGAATGCAATGTATGCCTCATTATTTCGCACAAATAGATATTTATTGAGAAAATTTCTCTTAAATTTTCTCATACATAATATGCTGTGCATTTGCATTAATATGTGATTGTTTTGCAAAAAATATTCTATACCAATACTGGCTGCATTTAGGTCTTTTTGTATTAGTACCTTCACTCACATATATTGCTAATAACTTCATGGTTAAATACAACCTACGATGTCAATCATGAACGAATCCACTTGTGTAGTCCAAATTACAAATGAGAAACTCAGAGATAGCTACAGACATATCCCACAAGAAACACTGCACGATAAGAAACAGAATATCAGGATGGCCTGGCCTACTTATTGTGAAGTGCATTCGCTGTCATTTGCATATTATCATTTAAGTATACTCATCTTCTTAGGAGGCTTTAGGATCCTAATTTTCGTTATCACATTTTTTAAGACGTAAAAGTATTATTTAGTCTTGAGATATTTCATGAATAAACGAGTTCCCATAATTAAGAGTCACAATACTGCGCTAAATTAAACATAGACGGTTATTTTCCAGGATGTCAATTACAGGATTGAAGTAGGAACAATCATATAAATGTTGATAAGCTTTTCCTGAAAACTAGGGGTAGTCACTTGGACCTAAAGCTGACCATGACAAATGTCAATAGTTCGTCTGTGAGATTGTTTGTGGGAACCACAACATCAGAGGGTCAATTTGGAAAGAATAAGAAATAAAACTAGAGATGATCAAAGTTCTCTAAAATTAAATTTGGCTGCTTCGGCAAATTTTGCAAAAAAATTTGCTTCGTAATGAATTACTTGGTCACAAAGTGAATTTCTTTGTAAATAGCAGTTGCAATGACAGGGATCAACGATTGCACCGCCTCCCATCATTGTATCCCTTAGATGCCGTGTTCATCTTTAATTTTATTGTTTGCGAATAAAATAAATAAATAAATCAATACCTCATCCATTTGATCACAAAGAGATCAATCTCGAGCGTCGGGTGATGATGTCATCACATCGGCTGGCGTGGTGATGTCATACGGCACTGCGCACAAGATCACGCAGGATCTTCAAGCAAGATGGCCGTGGCGGTCTGTTCACGCTGAAATGGGTGCGGTAAGTATGATTTTTTAAAAAATTTTACTGCCATTTCAGGGAAAATAGATTCGTCATAGATCACAAGGAAATCCGGCTTCGCAGTGAATCAAATTTTTTATGAAGTTCAGATCAAAGTCCACTTTGTGATCTTTGATTCGCTGGACACTAAATAACACACTGGGGAAGAGTGATCAAAACTGGTGTAAAGGTAAGTTGCTTACCTCATGCACATCTTGCCCATTCATTCATTTTTTTTTTTTAATTTGGACTCCACTGACCCATTTTCTGGTATCTAGCACTTCCAGTAGCCAAACCCATGATGTGTTTCTCCTTTCTTTACCATACCTCCAACACCATTCCTAACAAAATCCAGCCAGTTTATAGCCCTCCCACCCAGCTAGTTACATAAACACTCTCCTATCACTGCCCCTAACACCCAGCTAGTTTTTAGCCCTCCCAACAGCTAATTACATAATAGCTGTTGGGAGGGCTAAAAACATTATAGCACCTCCACCAAGCTAGTTACATAGACAGTTCCTATCAATGCCTCTAACAACACCCAGCTAGTTTATAGCTCCTCCCACCCAGATAGTTACAAAGACACTCCCCTATCATTGCCCCTAACAACACCCAGCTAGTTTATATCTCCTCCCACCCAGCTAGTTACATAGACACTCTCCTATCACTGCCCCGCCCATGGACATAATTTCACACGAAATCTGAAAAAGCTGCATGGACACGGTCATGTGACCACACAGCCCAGAACGCGAGATCATAAATGATTATTTTACTGGATGTTGATGCACACCAGGAAACCCCTTTAGGTTATTTTTACACCAGCATCAAGTCTTAAATTCAGTTACGATGGATTCTATCCAACAATGTAATATTTCTATTGTGCTTCCTGTCTTGTTCTCAAAACCTGTCAAAACCCCTGATGGAAATAGCATAACGCTAGCATGGACAGAGTTTAAACAGTAGAATATATTACTTAGTTATATTTTTTATTAATATTCACATGTAGAAAGAGGCGAATGGATCCACCAAACGTATTAATTTGCTAGCTGATACATGTCAGCGGATTAATTTATTAGATATTATTTACCTTTATACACAGACTGTAAATCACAACACATCACAACTGGGAGGGTCCGTAATTGGAAACCCAAGAAAAGTTGTATGGGTCCATGCTATAAATCCTATTACTTTTGGATTTATTTTATGTATAGTCATGTGGAAACTGGAAGATTTGTAGTTCCAAGTTCCATTGCATAACATACAAAGAAGCATTACTTCTAGGAGAGGTTACAATGTCACCATATGATGGCACACAGTGTCTAGGGCTACCTTAATGCAGAAACACAGGGACTGTTTATGCCACCACGATGACGCCAGGAAGCCTTACAACATCCTACTATTTCAAATAAATACAATGGGATTCACACATGCATTTATGCCAATTGTTTTAAGCAGTGTTTGAGATAGTGTATTAACTATTAAAACTCACTCTGTTGACAACTAATGATTTATAGTATCATGTCAACTGAACTTTTTCCCCCATTCATACCATGAAGATCGCTTTCTATTTAGCAATTTTCATGAGTCGTTAGATTGTGGTTGTCCATGCATCATCTGAAGTTAAGAATGTAAAAAGTCAAGGACTTTCTGCATTAAAATAAATCACTAGGAATGTAAAAAATCATGAGCGGTTATTGAAGAACAAGGTGCTTGACTGCACTCAAGTCTGTATCCCTGTATGAAAGGCTCTAGAGATTGCCAGGGCTTTTTCAAAACAGGACATTTTACAGACAATTGTTTTTTCCTCCATATGAGAATGTAAGAACCTGGGATTCATGTATCCACGAAAAGTATTTTATTGGCTTATAAGGAGATTCTAAAAGGAAAAAAAAAGAAAAAAACACATTTCCATCTTTATAGGGTTTCCCATCGTACCCAGGAGGAGATTAAGCAAACTTCTAAATGGGTGTTCAGTATCAATCCTTGAGACACCATTGGCTGTGAAGCATTTGTCCACGAAGGTGCCACCGTGTTCAGATGCAGGCATTGGCGTACATATAGAAGTAAGGGCCCCATAGCAAGGATCAAACCAGGCCCCCCACACAGGACAGAAGGGTTTCCGCCTTAACCCTTGTCAATGACCCTTGGGCCATTTTTCCACTGCCTCATTTGCTAAAAGTTGTTTCTTTAGAGGGTAGAGTCCTGACCAAGTTTTCACCTCCAGTAGAAGAGGAGATGATCCCAACTAAGACTGGGCCCCCTCTTGCCCTGGGCCCCATAACAGTTGCATGGTCTGCCGCTATGGTAGTTACACCCCTGGCTACAGGACATCACACCTATGCAGGGAAGTGTGCCATGGACTCATACGGTTCACACATTAAATTAAAAACATTAAAAATGTCCAGCACCTTGTTGCCAAAAAAAGGATTCTCTTTATTGAAATCCTCTAAAACTGCAGGCAGATAAGGCTGAAACATTCTGATTTATTTTGAGCCAATGCAAGCTGTTAATCATAGTGTCAGAATTTTTGCCTTATCAGCATGTGGTTTTAAAAGATATTAATAAAAACTCCTTTTTTGCAACAAGAAATGGTACTGGATGTATTTCAAGTTGTTGCAAATCAGCTCTACCATACACTACGTTTAGAAAATAATTTTTGAGAACCTGGCATACTAGGCAATCATTTTTTCTCTTTCTTTAGGTTATCATCCCTATGGTGCTTAGAGTCTACTCATCTTTTTGCTTAGAGAACCTGCTCTGCATTTGGCCGGCATACCGTGTAGGATAATGCTGTAGTTGAAGTTTCCCTTCCCCATTGTAAATGTGCTGGTATAGATAATTGTACAGCAAACTCAAACATCAGTTTATTGATGTATCTTCTGCCTCAAAGGATTATGCATACTAGATCACTTACAAACAGTGTATTCCCCCCGCCGATCAGCTGTTTGAGAAGGTACTGCACTCCTGTGAGTGCTGTTACCTTCTTACAGCTTACAAAGCACAGCGCTGTACATTGTATAGCGGCTGTGCTTGGTATGGTGCTCAGCCCCTTTCACTTGAATGGGGCTGAGCTGCTCCTTGGCCATGTGACAAATTAATGTGATGTCACTGGCCTAGGAAAAGCTAAGAGAAGGGCACAGTGCTCACGGGAGAGCTGGTGCCTTCTCAAACAGCTGATCATTGGGGGTCCACTGAGGATAGGTCATCAGTAGTAAAATCCCGGAAAACCCCTTTAAATGTCCACATGGAAATGTTCCTTTAAGAAACTACAGTACAAGGGTATGATTTCCATGGCAGTAGATGTAGCAGCTGTAAGGGTCTGCCTCTGATTGTAGGAGTGAAAATGAGGGACATTAATCTGTTGCAGGAAGAATGAAGATATCTTATGAAGTTAAAAGACAGTCTTCAGGGGGGAAGACGTATATAGGTAAAATGTAGTATCAGGGCACTTAGAAAATAAAGGCCAATAATAAAATATTCAATGAACTGAGGTTTGGCTGAATTCTTGCTATGGGACCCTATGAGTGCTTTTTACATTTTAGGAATGTCTTTGACCTTGCAAAATGCCCCTATTTTGAGGAACACCTCTAAGAATGTCCATGTCAGCACTTAGCTGCCATTCTTCTTGATAGGGATCTAACTGCTGGTCTTGATGATCCATACAAGAATTCTTAACTGTGTAAATCTATTTGTAAAGTTTTATTCCTTCCATTATAAACACCACATTCTGTTTGAAACTGTTCTTTCAGTGGTTTTGACAAAGTAGAATGAAACACTGATAAATGTCTAAATGATAATGAGGTACTTGGATCTCAGTCATTTTTTTCTGGCCTCCTGTGTTATGCCAGTAAGATTATGGATATTTAATTGTCGTTATGAAGTAAAGTATATACTGCCACTGCAAATCTTTTTCTTAATTTGACAGCCATATATTTTATTTTAATGGTAGTGGTGGTAATAATGTTATAGCATGAATGAGAATAAAGCTAATATGAGTAAGAGAACTTGGAAAAATATCATAAAATTTAAGTAAATATGAAGAGAGGGACTAATATGCAAAGTTTGGCTACAATTAATTTGGTGAAATTGGAACATTCTTAAATTAAAGCAGTATTTCCATGTCATACATTGTTGGCTTATCGCTAGGCAATTCTATCAATGTCTGATAGGTGCAGGCCACACCTCTGGAACCCTCTCCTATCTCCAGAATGGGTCACACGAGATGGAGGAGAGGACACTGTGCATCTGTTGTGTACTCTCCATTGACAGCTTTGGGAGTGCCAAAGGTAACCGAGTGATCAAATTGAGAGAGATGGTCTAAGATGATGAAGACAAACTCTTTTTCTTTTTTAGATGGTTTCAGGAGGAA
Organism: Rhinella marina; assembly: GCA_900303285.1. Taxonomy (NCBI): domain Eukaryota; kingdom Metazoa; phylum Chordata; class Amphibia; order Anura; family Bufonidae; genus Rhinella; species Rhinella marina. The sequence goes on from ONZH01017588.1 coordinate 127,841, forward strand.
ACCAGACTGCACATGCTGTCTTTGCTTTGTGTGCCTGCACCAAATTTATGGACTGGTGTACCTTAATAGTATAGGTGGCATGAGTGCAATGTGGTTTGGTGTAAAAGTAGACCAGGGCTTGTCAAGTTGTGACTTGTTTGCGACTTTTGCAAAAGTCACACATAGTAAATGAGCCATAATCAATGTCTAATCTCAATTTTAGCTCGTAAACATAGACCATAGTGAAAAGTGTTGAGGATTACAACATGTCGCAAATTTGACCAAATGTTTGATAAATGTCCCAGTAAATTATTATGCTGGGTTCAAATTAGCATTAAGCCGGTTCTGGCATAAATGCAGGCTGTTGGCTGGACAAAATCCTCTGCATGCAGCAGCATTCATCCAGCTAAAAGCCTGAATTTATGCCATAAAGTGGCTGGATCCCCATGAGATCACATTCAGGAGCGGACTAGGAATGTAAAGTGTCCCTGTTTTGTAGTTGGGTCCAAATTGATGGAAGGCAGGGCCAGCAGTACCATATTGTGGCACATTATACTATGCCAACAGAGGCAAATACCACAAGTCCATCACAAAATACTGCCTGCAGCACAAAACACATCCCCAAAAACTTCCACTGGCCGGCCCCCTGTGCATCGGCCCACCGTGAAATTTCCCTGTAAGGTCTATGGCAAATCTGCTCCTGATTTCATTGTAGTCAAAGGGGAATGAGTGGTTCTCTGTATTATCTGGCTATGCTGCATATGGTGAACTCCAACAGGTTGTTCCTTTGTCTGCAAGATTTCATGATGCTACTGTGAACATAGCATTACTCAACAGATCCTGCGCCATTTCTCTGGTTTTCCCAACAGGGCTCTGTTTATCTGTCTTCAACAGTGCTGCCACATCAACAACATGTGACCACTGCAGCCAGTCACTGATTGGATGTAGCCATGACATGTTGACGACATGATGTCATTACTGCAGTGTGGGAGCTGTCAGGCAAGTAAGGATTTCTGTTTTACATTGCAGATGGATTAAGTGTTTTTCGGTTTCCTTCTGAAGCCAGACAACCCCTTTAAACCAAAGCAATTGTGTCAAGCTAAAACTGCTATATGTTACGCCAATTTGAGTTCCTGTTGTGAAACTATACATGGCCTACACTGGAACCAGGGTTTTCTTATAAACAATAGTGGGAAAAATTCCTGGAAGAAATTTGTAGATTAATTTCAGTAAATATGTTTCAAGCCATATATCATCCAGAAATGTATTTTTGGCTTCACAGTATTTCTCACACCAATAAATCTTGGGGCAGTCGCATAATAATACAGACATTTTCTGGAATAATTGTTTACTGCCTGTAAATGTCTTGGCCGTTATTATTTCCACTGTTCTTTTCCCCCGACAGAGACGCGGATTGACTGTTGACAATATTTTTTTTATAATTGGAGATGCAGTAAACACATCTATAATTGTTAACATCTCACATCGCCAGGAATATGGTATACCTTATTAGCAGCTCAGCAGCGCAAAAGGCGACCACAATTGTTTCCGCTGTACAGTACTTCAGAACTATTGACCTGTTTTGACTGCGAGGTTTCGGAGTGTGTTAATTGCGCTATTTGTAAATGCTTATGGCAAGTGTCTGGGTCTTTTATGGCTTTTTACATAAAAAACAAAGATCAATCTCAGATTGGTTGTTGTAAACTCTAAAGATCTATTGATTCTTAATGGTTGCCACAGCTCAATCACCGTTAACTGGATGTGATCCTGGGATAAGCGATTCATGGAGATTGGACTGTAGCAGTTTTATGCATTGATATATTGCGGTAAAATCTCCGGCCATTAGCTACTTTAAAGGGGTTGTCCGAGTTATGAAAAAAATATATAGCACTGTAAATCTGATGGGCAGCAATATATAACTAAGTTAATTAAGTTTTAGGCAAAAAAAATATATATATTTCCTCATTTCCCTGGTTTTCTTCTGGCCCTTTTTTACATGCACTAGCAACAATCTCTGCCCCTCCCCCTGCGCTGCAAAGGGAGTGAATACAAGTGGTGCCCTTAGTGACATGTCTGCCTGCTGGGACACTCAGCAGCATGTTGTATGTGTAGGACTACAAGTCCCATCTGTACAATGACACTGCTGATACACACAGGATCTTCCCCTTACCTGTTCTTGTGCAATACTCTACAGATCTTCTCTAGTCTGTCAGCTAGAGAAGCCCAGCATTTGTCCTGTCACTGTCTGCAGCTTTCAGCCCTGAGTCTGTGTTGACTGAAGAGGTTAAAATTTTATCTGAAAGAATCCAGGGAGACAGCAGCAGCTGCCAGCAGTACAGGGGACGTGGCCTTCATGGTGATGTCTACTTATCTGCTTGTGCATGAAACATCAGCAGAGCAGGGAGAGAAGCTGAGAGAAGCAGGTCATGTGACCCTCAGTGAAATCTGAGAAAGGAGCAACTGAAGATAAAGTAAGTGCATTGAAAAAAAACATTATATTTGCCTAGTTAGAAACATACAAAGGACAAAAAAATGACTTGGACAACCCCTTTAACGCTAGTGTTTTCATGATTGTAAATTTGTTGTTTGTCCTTTTTTTTTCCTTTTTGAAATTAACTCTTCAAGTTGTACAGGGATTTTAAATAGGACCTTTCACCAAAAATGCAATTCAAGCTGCAGGCAACATGTTAATGAGCTGGAGGAGCTGAGCAGATCGATATATAGTTTTGTGGGTGACAGGTCCTCTTTAATGGAGAACTGGATCTGTGTATGCATCTTTTTATATAGCACCAACATGTTCTGTAGACCTGTACAGATAATGCATTTACGTTAGTCCATTTCCAGAAGGGCCTACTGCATACAGTAATTGCCTTGTGGACACACTAGAACCAGTTTAATAGGAAGCTGGTCAACTGGAACATCACTGTTAAACCAGACATAATGCCTTGTATGGCTAGCTCAGCTGAAAGTAATGATGCTTAATGATCCAATAATACTTAGTGATCCATTGCTTTAGGCTAGGGCTACCTGGAAACAATTTTTGCGTGACAGCAAGTCACAGTGACAAAAATATGTGTAATTTGTCTGAAACTTGCCTGCCAGAGTTCACCAGATCTGGACTAGCCAGATACCGACTTCCATTGCCGGACCCCATTGACTAAAATAGGATCCAGCAGGGATCTGGCCACATTCCGGGGCAATTCCGGCTTTCAAGTGGACAAAATCTGTTGCCGGTAAAGTTGAGTGACAAAACAATCTGTACGATTTGTCTGCAACTTGTTACCTGCCAGATTTCACCAAATCAATGCTAGCTAAATACTGAAATTCATTTCCGAACCCCAATGACTATCATTGGATACAGCAGGGATGTGGCCACATTCTGGGGAAATTTGGGCTTTCAAGTGGACAAAATCTGTTGCCAGTAAACTCTGGCAGGTTGTACTGCCAGAACAGCCTGAAGGATCTGTTTAACGCAAGTGTGAACCTACCCTAAGGGTAGATGTGGCCCCATTCACCTCTATGAGAGCGGGCAGCATAAGAAAATGGAACATGTTTTGGGGCACCCAGCCATGTGTTCAAAACATTGCGGAACACACGCCGGGCGGCACCCGTAGTGTTGCGGGTCCGCATTTTTGCGGACCCGCAACATTACGGTCATGTGAATGCGGCCTAATAGGCATCAGTATGTCTCAAGGGTTAGCACTGTTGCGTTGCAACACTGGGATCCTGGCTTTGAATATGACCAAAACCAATATCTTCATGGAATTGTATGGAAATGTATGGTCTCCATATATTTGCTTGAGTTTCCTCCAGCCCTAGTCTGGTAAAATAATACTGTGTAAGTAGAACCATTCACACCAAAAATACATTTCAACTCCTCATATACTTCTGCTTAAATCATCACCTTTAATTGAATCCAAAATGATGTTCTATATTTAATTTTACAATTTACCGATGTTTAGGTTTGACGCTGTAATTCCAAAAGGCCAATTTCAGCTAATTGTATATGCTTCAGCTGGTCTATATATTAATTAAGCCCGTCTCCACAGTCTTTATGTGCTAATTTGTTAAACGGGGGGAAAAAAATTGCTGTTATCGCTAGAAAAATAACATAACATAGCATGTGTCCTTTCCCGTTCACTTCTTTTAGAATCTGCAAAGTCTGGTGTATGTCAAGTTTTCAACAGAAAACCTACTTCCCAGTGAAACATACATAAAGCCTTTGGCTAAAGCAAGTAAATTCAAGGGTAATATGCATTGAATTATATGTTGGAAAGTGTCCTAGATCTTGTCTTGCATCTCCTGTTTGCATTATTAGCTTTTGTAGTGCAATAAAAGAACATATGGTTTAGATAGCATTTGCAATTTACCTTTTTCTTATGCGTTTTTCCCCAAACTTTTTGTATTTTTTTGCATTTCTCCATTTTTCTTTGAAATGTAAATTGCAATTTTTTGTATATATTGAAAGAATCATGGCCCTAAATACTGTATTAAAGGGGTTCTCCAGGAATTTGATATTAACAGCCTATCCTCATGATAGGTCATCAATATCAGGTTGGCAGGGGTCCGACTGCAGACACCCCCTCCTCCTATTAGCTGTTAGAAGAGGCCACTGTGCCTCCAATGAGCATTTCAACCTCCTAACAGCTTATCAAGAACAATGCCGTACATTTATAACGGTAGTGCTTGGTATTGGACTGAGCTTCACCTAGGCGATGTGACTGATGAATGTGGCTTTACTGGTCTAGGAAGAGGCCTAAGTGCTCACTGGAGCACCGCGGCCTCTTCTAACAGCTGATTGGTTGGAGTTCCAGGAGGCTCTTGGGGGAACTAAGTACATACTGTAGATGTACTGTATGGTCGCACAGAAAGCCTATAGCCTATATACCATAGAAGATATTGCCCACTTTTTTATCTTTTAAAATCCCCCTCCAATGGGACCTGTGAATGAAATGATGTCTACTTGCTTTACTTCATTCAATTGTCTTCCAGTACCCACATGTAAATTTATTGCATGGATGGGTCATATGCACCTCTATAACCAATGATTGGCCTCAGTGTTGACGTGTCCTCAAGTGACATGTGACCCAACAGTGAAATGCCGCTTGGCGACACTGTCCATGTAGGAGGTTTACGTGCGGTAACTGGAACTGCAGTGAAGACAGCCTGGGACCCATGAAGCTGGAAAAGAGCAGTGGGGAGCAGATAAGAATGCTTCCTTTCAATAATCTTCCTGAGTGGAGGGGAATAAAAAAAATAAAAAATAAAAAAGTGGACAACCCCTTTAATCCCACCTCTCCAGCCAAACAAAACCATAGGGTGATAGTGATTCTGCCCCTTTATTTCAGGAATCAGCTGGGGGTCTTAGCATCCAGATTCCCCCTGATCAAAAGTATTAAGATATCGATGTGACGTGTCACATGTTTTCTGAAATGACAGTGACACTTTGAGAGGAGTTCTTGTTTTCTTCTGGGCATCATGATATTTGTTATATATTTGGTGTTTCTTAGTATATTTTGATACATTGTTTCTATATTTGCATTATCCTATCATTACAGTGTTCCATTTACTTCACTGAAGAAGGTTGACATGTTTGGCTCTTCTATTCTCTGTATTTTCGTATGTCTGGTTAGCTGTGACTATGGTCTTATTTTACTAGTGATTACAATAGCTCCTGCTCCTTGTCATTCTTTTATCTGGAAGCCTTCTGTCACACTGGGGTTCCAGCAGTCTTTGACTTTCCATGTAGAAAGATTCCACCGTTACAGAAAGCTACAAAACATTTCAAGGGAGGCTGCCAAACATTTTTTTTTCCAGACTGACTTATCTGTCAGATGGCAAATACATATTTAAATAATTTTACAGCATCTGGGTGATTGACATCTTTAAACAAAGCTTATCATCCGTATATTGAGAAACAGAACTTTGGTGACTCTCCTTGTTAACGGGGCTCTTTGTCTGTCATTCAGGCATCCTCTCTGAGCTTGTCACAATTAAACACAAACACCATCAAAGTTGTGGGCAAGCTCCTCTGTCAAAAATGAGGAAATCATGAAATCTAAGTGATCACTGCTGTAAGAGGAAAGCATGTCAAACTAAATGGACTTGCAGAGCTGAAGAATACATGGACACAATGTACAGCTGGGAAATATATATATATATATATATATATATATATATATATATATATAGATAGATATAGATATAGATATATATATATATTACACACACAAATATCAGGAGGCTCTTTAAGGGCCATTTAGGAAAAAAAAAAAGTTCAGACCTTCAATTGCTTGTGTTCTACTATGTGTCCATTTCACAGCATTATGGCAGCCTGAATTATGCTACCATGTTGGGTTGTAACTTTTTGTAGCTGTAATTCTCCTGCTGCTATAGCAAACAGTGGGAATCTATAGCAGATGTCATTGAGAATATATAGTAGATGCTATTAGGTGCCATTTATGCATTTTGCTTATGTATTTGTGTATATTTACCACACTGAGGTATTATTGAGGTAAGTGGAAACTGAATAAATCTGTCCTCAGTGAGCTCCATCTAGTGTCGGTTGATGGATGCCTGACATTGACATGTATCATGTGAGAAGCAGAAGATGTAGAACTTGGTATATAATAAACATAACAATTAAACAAAACACATATTTATGAAATGGTGGACCTATTTAGATTAAAAAAATATGAAAGATAAAAAAGCTGCCTTTAAGGGATTTTTTGAGGCTTTAATATTGATGGGTTATTCTTGGGTTTGGTCGTTATCCAATTAGTAGAGGTCCAACTCCTGAAGCTAATAGCAGGCAGCCAACTGAATGGGCTATGGGGCTTCTCTCAGTGTTGCGCCTCCTTTTATATTTATTGGGCGCAACACTGTACATTTGGCTGTACTTGGTATTGTAGCTCAGCCATATTCACAGGGAAAGCAATACTAGGCACTGCCACTGGCAAATTTACGACACTGTGTCTGAAAATCTGTAAAGGGATACTGTACTCAATGGAACACCGTGGTTTCTTCAGTGACCATCAAGAATTGGACCATCATTGATATATTGGTGACCGAAAAAATTATCAGTATGAAATTCCCAACTAACTCCTTTGAGCTAATTTCACACTAGCAGAATTTTCTATCTGAATTTTCAGTGGACAGCACCCTGACCCATTCAACTGAATGGGTATCATCATATGATTTTCCACATAGACCATTGGTCAGTGCAGAGAAAATCACTGTATATTCTAGAATTGTAATTTTTTCCCTCACAATCTTCATTCATTCAAATTAATAGGCCTGTACAAAAACTGACCACAAAAGGACCAATGTAAAAAATTTCCATTTTCATGGATGAGTTTGCTATTGGCCATCTGAAATGATTAGACCCATTGGAGCAGATTTAGTAATCCTAAGTATCAACTTAGACTAGACCTTAAGAAGTGCCAAGGTGCGCGCTATTGAGCACCGTAGTTTTGGCTCATCCTGGTAGACGATAGACATTTTTCTCTATCTTATCCCAGATCTAGGCTGGCCTGCTTTACACTATTATTTTGCACCAAAATTGATGGCTGCTAAGAAATCAGGTGCATATTACAAATCCATTTACTGACCCCCCCCCTCCCTTTTCAAAAGCATTCAGTGGAGCACAAAAAGTGTCTAAAACCCTTCATCAATGTGGCATATAGTATGTGTGCCACAATTCTGGCACATTTTGAAAAGTAAATCTCCCCCATTGTTTCGGGTAGAGCAAATTTGCCTAAAATATGCACAATGGTGTGAACTGTGAAGGTATATGCTCTTTTGCCCAATTTCTTGGTAAAATTGATACTTTTGTTTTCCAGAAAACTAGAAGTGGAAATGTCTCTAAGTTGAAATAAGAAGTAATGTAATCATTCTGTAACATTTTGCACAGTACACATGGGAAGCATATTGTATTGAGGCACGCGCGGATATATATTTTGAACTTCCTATTAAAGCAGTTTTAGGGCTTTTCTATGGAAATGTAAAGTAGGCTATTTTCAGTTACTGTTCAGTTCTATATTCCCATAAGGTTATGTTTGCACAAGATCTTATGTGATCTGCAACCAACTTGGAAAAAAAACTGTATTTTCCTTGGAGCAAGTAATTTATTTCTTGTAAATGATTTAGCAGAATGGTCTATGCATAAGTCTGGGTGCTGTGCGGAATTCTTCTGTATGAGATTTCTTACAGCTGTGTTGCTTCTCCCCATGTAATAGAAGTGGTAAATGTATGCAATGTCATCTCATATACTGTAGCATTAAATTATGAAAATTGGTATTACCTAATGAATTCAACACAAAAGTGTTTAGTAGAGATGAGCAAGTTGATTCTACAACAAGTGAGATTTGTTATGCATTTTTGCATGTCAATTGTAAATAGCTATAGTAAAATTTCATGTTAATAATGGTCTTTTATGTGTTTTTTAACTATTGCAAACATGTTACTTTTGGGTGTTTTATATGCTGTATGCCTGAAAATGTTGCATCATACAGGGTTTACAATCTATAGAGACTGCCTGTGTAGCATTTAAAGGATTCTCGTAGAAAGGGGATCCAGTCTTGGTTTGTCCAACCCCATTTGCTGTTAAGTGCTGAGTACCCATGCAGGACTTCTTCTCCAGAATAAGGGTCTTTTTGCACAGGCAGTTGCCCATCAAGAGCACCAATCTTGATATACTGTAGCATTATCTACCCTTCTTTATTTGCATCCGTATTATACAATAGTTACGGGTTTCGTAAATGATTGTTCGTGCGATCATTTGTTCCTTTTTACACAAGGGGATGATTTTTTATTTTGACAATTTGGCATAAAAGATGTGATCAATGTCAAACGATCAGATTATCCTCCATCGTTCAATCAATACCTATATTTACAATGATTGTGAACGAGTATGAGTACAGGTGATTGGACAATTATCACTCCATATTGGCCCAAGAATGTACCTAATGGAGTTCTTGATTTGATCATTGATTTAAAGACCCTCTCTTTTATGAACACCACCCATGGTAATCAACATAATATTTTGCTATTTTACAGATATGACATTTGAAAGCTTCATTTTCAGTGTTGCATCTGTGCACCAAAGTGCCAGAGGGACAGCTGTCACCTAAAAACACCTTTATGTAAGCCATACCCCATTTTAAAAGCAAAATAAAACACCACATTTTTTGATGATTTAAAAAAAAAATCACAAACAGTTTGGATCCTTAGGGCAAATTGATATAGAATGCCAAGTCATTTTCTTGGGCTTATATCACAAGAGCGATATGGAATGAGTCTGGGTACGTTCAGGGGAGAACTGATGGTCTTGCACGCAAGTTCAATCAGTTATATCTGCGTTGATGCAATCAGTTTTTCATGTGTTTTTCAATAACTTGAAAAAGACTGAAGAATAAAACTCAACATCTCCTAACAACCATCAGTGAAAAACGCATTGTATCCAGATGCCTTCAGTTTTTTTATACAAGCCCCATTAAAATCTCTGGAGCAAGGGCTGGGTGAAAAATGGACAGCATAGAACATGGTGAAATTTTTTATAAACGCAGAGATGATCAGTGATAAATATTGCTCAATTAATGGGTTGGAAGTGAATTAATTCAGTCTGGACGCTGTCTATTCACCACGCATAGAGAACTCACTTGTGTGAAAGAGGCCTTAAACTGTACAAATATTCCCAATCCTCGTCCATAAAACACATTCAAATTACAGAAGTTCTCTTTATTAATGTGCACGTGTCTACAAATGTTTTGTTCATCTGCAAGTAGTATTTACCCACCCGCCACCTTTTATGACAACCCTTTAAATTTTTATGAGTTAACCTCTCCAGAACCATTGTAAGACATAAAAGAAGCTTCTTTGCTGCATTGCAATGACCTGGAATGCTCAATTTACTTGGATTTAAGATGTTCTTATTAGAACTGAAAATAAAAAAGTATAAAAAAATAAATTGGAATAAATATAGGATTTGTTAAAAAAAAATATTTTCTAATATGTGGGCGTATATCAAGGAATCACTTTAGCATATCTACTTTTAGTTTTATGGTGGAAGCATTCTAATTCTAGCATTAAATTATTAAAGAATAAACAAGAAGATCCAATTTGATCATGAGGATATAGCTATGACCTCTGCTTCCTGAAACATGGCTTTCCATCACAATTTCATCTAGCTGCCATGACTTTTCTTGTGAATCATCAAGTATCGTATGGCATGAAGTCGAAGACATAAATTGCAGAAGTTTAGTGAAGAAAGCAATTACATTGGGGAATGTGGAGGGGATGAACACATGTTGTTGTGAGTTGTCCATGCTGAAAGTAATGACTGTGAAGATACTTTTTTTTAGAAGGGGGAAGGGTGATTTTCATGGCTAAGGGCTAAAATCTAGCAAAAATGAATAACATCATACAGTCAAGGTTGGGACAAGGAGCCTGCAGAAAAGGTAACTGCCTCAGGCATAGCACAGCTTATGGCCACAGATCCTACTGTGAGGACAATAAATTCTTTATCTGATTTGATAAGTCAACAGAATAATATTGTCTCCACTATATCATTGATACGTGATGATCTACATCCAGAAGAACTGTTTGCAGTAGACCTTCTTATGCCATTTAAAATCATGCAAACTTACTGGAGTGGAGAGCTGTAGTTACTGTAAGGTGTTTGTGTGTATATATATATATATATATATATATATATATATATATATACACACAGTGCCTTGAAAAAGTATTCATATTTTTTATGTTACATTCATAAACTTAAAGGGAGTCTGTCACCTCATTTTCACCTATATAACTAACAGCACTGCCCCACAGAAGATTGCATACACATCCCAGACATACCTGTGTGCAAGCTGTGTCTGTATTACATGTCAAGAAAAAGCACTTTTATTCTGCAGGAAAACAGCTCCCAAGTGCCCGGCTGAAAGTGAAACTAAAAACTTCTTTCTCTCCTGACTCGATTTCTAACAGCTATATCTTCTGATATACTGGATATAATGCTGTGATTTTGGTATAATTGTAAAGCTTGGAATGTCAGCTTTCAAAGAAGGTCAGAACCGTTTTGCGTGCATTTGTATTCAGCCCCTCTGAGTCATTACTTTGTAGGACCAACTTTCACTGCAATCACAGCTGCAAGTCTTGTCTCTACCAGCTTTGCACATCTAGAGGCTGAATAATTGGGACCATTCTTTGCAAAATAGCTCAGGCTCATTCAGATTGGATAGAGAGTGTCCGTGAACAGCGATTTTCACCTCCGGCCACAGATTCTCAGTGGGATTTAGGTCTGGATTTTGACTGGACCATTCTAACACATGAATATGCTTTGATCTGTGCCTTTCCATTGTTGCTCTGGTTGTAGGTTTAGGGTCATTGTCCTGCTGACCCCAGTCTCAAGTCTTTTGAAGCCTCCATGTTTTCCTCCAGGTTTGTCCTGTATTTAGATCCATCCATCTATCTACCCATTAACTCTGACCAGCTTCCCTGCCCTGCTGAAGAAAAGCATCCCCACAGCACGATGCTGCCACCACCATGTTTCATGGTAGGGATGGTGTCTTCACAGTGATTTGCTGTGTTAGTTTTCCCCCATTCATAGCATTTTGCATTTAGGCCAAAAAGTTCAACTTTGGTCTCAATTGACCAGAGCACCTTCTTCAACATATTTGCTGTTTCCACTATATGACTTGTGGCAAACTGCAAACAGGACTTGCCTGAGCTGTCATATTAGGTGAATGTTCATGTCTTGGTAGGTTTGTAGTTGTCCCATACTCCTTCTATTTTGGATGATGGATTGAACAGTGCTCTATGAGATGTTCAGAACTTGGAATATTTTTATATAACCTAACCCTGTTTACAGTTCTGCAGAACTTTATCCCTGACCTGTCTGGTGTGTTCCTTGGTCTTCATGATGCTGTTTGATCACCAGTGTTCTCTAACAAACCTCTGAGGCCTTCACAGAACAGCTGTAGTTATACTGAGAATAAATTACACAAAGGTGGACTCTTTTTACTAATTAGGTGACTCCTGAAGGCAATTGCTCACGTTGGATTTTATTTAGGGGTATCAGAGTACAGGGGGCTGAATACAAAGGCACGCTGCATTTTTCATATTTTTTTATTAAACATTTTCGAAAACCATGTATAATTTTCTTTTCATTTCACACATACTTGCTACTTTTTGTTGGTCTGTCATGTAAAATTCGAATAAAATACATTTAAGTTTGTGGGTGTAACGTGACAAAAACTGGAAAAACCCTTTAAAATACCTTTATATAGACCTAGCCATTTGAACATACAACATTATGGCAGTTTTATCCCAACAAGGCGATGACTACTGTAGTTTTCATGTTGTCTTTCTTTCACGCTGTAGTTTCCATAAAGCCATTTTAGTAAGCTTTATTTGGGTAATTGGCTATCTGTCATGGGGTAATATAACATTTGGCTAGGTTTGTAGTGTGTACTCGACTGTATATATCACCATTCATCCCGGGTAGTATTAGGAAAGTACGCTTGACTCTTTTTCTCTCTCATAATCCGTCTATAGCATTCCATCTGCTTTCTTCCTTGACTTTGGAATCCTTTTCTAGGAGGAAAAAGAGTTTTCATTATCTAGGAAATCAATTTCCTCACTGCAGCTAATGGGATTTTTTAAAATGGTTTTAACTCTCTTAGGTGTAAAGCTTCTGTCCCTCCTGCTTCATTGTCTGTTCTTGTTACTTTCACATTTTGACACATTATGTAGCAAGACTATTCCTGCCCAGTTAATTCCCATCAAACAAAATCTTAAAAATGTAGAACGTGAAGACAAAACATCTGCAGTGATGAAATCTCCCATTGTACAATATTACCCAAGTTTGCCACTTCATCTGCATTTAAAATGAACATGAAGTCTGTCGTCTAGTGGCTAATAATGCTGACATTTTTATTTAAAGCTCCTGTCTATGAACTATATTTTTTGTTTTAACGCTTTCACCACCAGGAAATTATAGAAAGTCATGTCACTGCACCCACAACCATCAAGCTCTGATTATATCTGGTGTTTGTGCCTAGAGAGGTCTGAGACTTGGATTTTCTGGACTGTATTTAATGTACTTAGGTCAGTACAGGTCATCTTCAGCTAATCTGAAAACCCAATTTAAAAAAATTCTGATATTTCCAGCCTACAAGGTTTGTGCACAACGGTTGGCCTTGATGTTTGGCCTCCAACCATTTTATTGTTATCAAGTATTTAATTAAATTCATGGCTTTCAATGATACCCATTAGGGTATGGCCACATGGGACATACATGCTCCTCATTTGTGTTCAGCAAATTGCAGTGTTTTACAGTAGTGGCAAAGTGTATGCAATTTTAGGAAATCTCATTCATACACTGCAAAAGAAATCTGCAGGATGCCAATTTATGCTGTGGATTTCAAGAGTAAATTTTGCCCCTTGCAAGACATAGATGTGACACCTGTGGCAAATCATCACCAAAATAAAACTACAGGATTTTGCAGCAAATTTTGCTGCAAAAACTCAGCAAATCTGCTTTGTGTTTAAAGAAGAACTCCTGCAAAAAAAATTATTCTCTGAACTATTAGAAAGGTGCATGATATAATCTGTAGTGAATGTCATTTTCTAATCAGAGGCTGAAATTGAGAGTTTCCACTCTCTTCTTATTGTAGCTGGGTCATGTGACCAACTTCCTGACCTCCAACTGACCCAGGACAGCAAGCCAGTCACTTCTCTATTCATTCCTATGAGACTGAAAGTGAGGCTCCCATAGGAATTCATAGAAAATTAGACTTCCTGTCCACACATAAGCTGCTGTGTGAGATGGTGGGTCTAATTCCTAGTCACATGACACAGATAAGAATGACATTCACTACAGATTACATCATATACATTTCTAGCAGGACATGGAATAACATTTTTTGCGGGAGTTCTTTAAATTAAGACTGATTTCACACATAATGGTCCAGATTTGCTAACATAGCTGCACCAAACATCTCTGCAATTTATCACATTGAGGGTTTCTACACTTTTTTCTGACAATCTTGACAAGGGGGTGGAGGGCAAAGTTTGATGGGAAAGTAGGACTTAAAGAGGACCTTTCACTGCTCCTGACATGCCTGTTTTAATAGCTTCATGCATTCCCCATGTAATAACAATTCTGGAACATCTATTCGTATGGCTCTATGTTGTGCCATTCCTTTATTATTCCTTCTAGAAGTTATGAATGAATAGCTAGCAGTCTGCAGTAAGGGAACATAGAGGAGGTAACCAGTTGGTGATGTGTACCCGCACAGTCTGACAATGGAAGAACTGATTGGATAGAGTCAGTCTGTGCAAGTACACACCCCCAACTGGTTACCTCCCCTCTGTATCCTTACTGCAGACTGCTGGCAATTCATTCATAACTTCTATTAGAAATAATAAAGGAATGGCACAACATACAATCATAAGAATAGATGCGCCAGAATTGTTATTACATGTGGAATGCATGAAACTATTAAAACAGGCATGTCAGGAGCGGTGACAGGTCTTCTTTAAAATGCGCCAAAATTGTGCCACAATTCTTTCATAAAGATCTGACTCAAAAGTCGGTATAGAGCCGGAGAAAAGTGTCTACCCCTGCACCAGATTTATCATCCAGCCTGAGCCCCTGTGATAAATCTGGTCCCGGTCTAGACAGCCGGTCTAGTTTGTTTAAAGTATATTGTGAATTATGAAATTCACTACAGACAAAGCTATTTTGTCTCATTTAACAAAACACAGCATGCTGTAGAGAAATAATTTTTCAGGTTCTTTCTTTTAGTTCTCTGTTTAAAGTATATTTAAAAATGCTAAAGCCATAAAAAACTTTCAAAAAAATTCACTGAACCAGCTTCCTAAATTTGGCACATCTTTGGCTATGTGTGTAACAGATGTTGAATTGTCTCCTGGCCATGAGCAGATATAGATTTGCAGCAAGTTATAACACAATTTTTGATATACTTAGTGTTAGTTGAGGCTCTATTTTACACTGCAAAACTGGTGAAAATAGGTTCATAAATCCCCCTCCCCCTCTAGGTTATTGGCCATTCGCCCCAAAAGAGAGTTTGGTCAGCTAAAGGGATGAACCCAGACATATCCCCTTCTTCACCAAGGAAGCTCCTCCGAGATGAGCATTGGAGCTTTTCATGCTCCGATGCTCTCCCTTGCCCTGCGTTGAATTGCACAAGGCAAGGGCTTTTCCTGCAGATCCAGTGATGTACAAGGTCTCTGCTAGGCATAGGCTTCTGCCTAGTAGTGTTCCTGGTGAGACCAATGGCACTAATGGGCAGGCTTTAGCGCATGCGATGTCACCAGCAGCACTGCTAGGCAGAAGCCTCAATCTAGCAGTGTAAAAATGTAAACAAAAAAGCCCTTTCCCTGCATGTTACAGTGTAGGGAAAGGGAGAGCTTCAGAGCAGAAACTTCTCCAATGCTCATCTCAGATTGGCTGCCTGGGTGACAAAAGGGGATATGTCTGGGTTCAGCGATGAACCTAGACAACCCCTTTGAAAGAATCATGTGGCTAGTAGAGTTGGGAATAATTCAAACCCCGCAATCTGCAGACCAATTTTTTCCCTCGGCACAGTGGTAGGGCTGTACATTGGCTTGGCTGAGTACTGCAGCCCAACTCATTTACTGTATTTGAAGAAAACTCTAGAATTTAAATTTACAGGAAATTTAAAATAAAAGTAGTCTTTAACACACCATATATACTGTATGTTTTTTTTTTTTTTTTTACATCTTTATTGGTTAGCTTGGCCTCAACTATAGTCTTGTCTGAGAAGCACTTGCCAAGGGTTCCTCACTGGTAAGAGCCTCCACAATCAACCATTTTGTGTTGGAAATATAATTTTCCAAGCATCAATGCGCCAATGTATGATAGCCTATTATATGCTTGGTTCTGTGGCACCAGCTGAGATTTCTTGTAATCTTTTATCTGTATAATTGTAGCGCAAGGGTGTCAATTTTACTGGCATAAATTTATTCCAAACCAATTTTGTACTAGGTGCTGCTTTATCTAGAAGGGTTAAACTCCCTAATATCAGTTCCTCAGGTTGAGATTGCAATGCATTAGACATTCTGGAAGCAAAATAAGTTATTGTTAAGTTTGAAAATGACTTTTCCCAATATAATTGCTTATACTAACCAGACATTCATGTTGATTTTTATATTAGTATTCACAATTTAAAGAACACTATTAAAGGAAATGAAAGGGTCTCCCTCGGTTCACTCTAATAATTCTTGCTTCACTGCACAGTTGATTGGAAATCACCTTGATAGGATCTGTATTACTAGATTTCAGAGTTGTGCCTGATGCATCCCTCCATATCAGAATTAATTGATGCAACCATAGTAGCTGTGTTAGTCTAGATGTGAGCGAGCAAAAAAATTACTACTTAAGTGTATAGCTATACTGTGTGGCGGTAGGTCTTGTTATTTTACTTTATGTGTGCTTTTTTATAGTCTTTGTGTTCATCTTGGTGACTAGAATTTGTCATTTGCTATATAGCAACCTTTTTCAGTTTTTTCTGGGTTATAACTTATGTTATTGATATAAAAAATCTTGTAAAACAATATGTTAATAATGTAATGCTTATGCATATAAAAGTGGATAATGCAGTCTTCAGACAGACCATTGGTGGTGTCATTTTAGGTAATGCTTTTGAGAATAAAAAGAGATTATGGGCAGAAAAGGTATATAGGTAATATTATCTTACATAATATTAATTGTAATAATAATGATAATAATAATATCCATCCTCATAACTTGACATAATTATTTCTCATTTGTGAAGAATTCCATATGTTCAAGTTGAAACGAATATATATTATATTTCCATGTACAAGCAACAATTCATTGTATGCAATGACCAGTATTAGCTGGAGTACTGTAAAACATACTCTCACTGAACTCTGAAGCCTTAGTGCACACTTTCTGGATTGTTACAGTAAGCCTCACCTTCTGTCACTTTCAAGAACCAATTTGGTTTTGTAAGATTCCAGAAAAATACTTATTGTATGCATGGGTCCACAGTAAAGCTGGGTGGAGAAGTCATCAGTTTTGAGTAGGTTCTAAGCATGATCATGTCCTTTAGACATATTAAGGTCTGTAGAACTGTGACTTTCTCCAAGAAACTTTGGGATGACTTAGCACTAGGCCTGTGTTACAGATTCACTGGCTGACCTTGTTAATTCTCTTGTGGAGAACCTCTGGACTACAGATCCCCAAAAAAAAGACTGCCTGTATGAAAGCTTATAGACTACTTTGAAGGCTTTCTGGAAGGCCCTACGGATGTAAATCCTTCTATCACTCTATTCTGTTTTCCAGTAGGTCAGACTATTCATTGTAGGCACTTTGATTATAACTGTATATTAAAGGGGTTGTCTCATCTCGCCATTTACACATAGAGATGGAACTAACCGCTGTACTCAGATGGTTGGGCTTCCAGACACTACCGTAACGTCCTGCTTGCTCAGCTATTTCCATAAGCCTGGCCACCTCGTGCTGATTCTGTGGAAATAGATGGGTCAACCCCCTCTAAGATTCTTCTCTAATATTTAGGGAAAATACCTTTAAGTCAGAGAGCACTGATCAACTACAAAGATTACCCAGGAAAGCTTTATCAAGGCTACTATGTAGACGCCCTTGCTTTTCAGCTCTGTTCTGATATCTACTTTCAGCCCTGCTCCATTTACCATTTGAGCAAATCTCAAAATTTTTATATTGTTCATTGTAAAGCTTTACTACCCGAATACAATGATAAGATCATGCTTTGTCACTCACCGACCTACATTCGAGCAGTGATGCTATTGTAGCTAGCTCCATGGGTTCACAATGATTGGTCATGAGCCATTGATGTAGACCATTAACTTTTTGAGTGAGATGAATAATACTAGACTTGGAGAGACACATTGTACACATTAACTCCCCTAACACCTACAGGTGTTACCATTTTATTTTCTTAAATGTCTGCTCTGTAGTTAGACAAATGGTTCTGTAGATTTTTACATTTTATGACAAGTCAGAACAGGGTACATGTAGCAAGTCGAATTGATATTTCCTTCAGACTGAGAGTTGTAAAACGGAGGAACTTTTTGACATTCCTTTATTTCTGCTACGCGATATTTCCCCACAGAGACACAGGTGGTAAATATTAAATAAATATGGCTGTGTAAATACGTGCTGTAACTCTCTGCGCGGAGCATAAACCATTTTAGCAAAGTGTCATAAAATTAAACAACAGCCGTATCTTGGAAAGCTTACAATTAGCAAATACAGAAGTAGCAGCAAAGACTCTATTAACAGGCTATATATTAGCATTTATAGACGTGAGTGTAAACTGATTATATTCAATATGGTGCACAATGGTAAATTAACAGGTTTTAATTAGTCTTAGATTGGTGTCAAGCCAATTATTTGCCTTCTAAACAACTCCATCTGTGCTTTGTTATTGTGTTGATTTTGGGCATGTTCCAGGACATTCAATAATAAATATTGCATGGCTTTCAAGATCCATTGTGATTCTTTTCTACTTTCTGTTGGCTTCTAAGGCTACTTTCACATTAGCGTTTTTAAATTCCGGTATTGAGTTCCGTTATAGGGGCTCAATATCGGAAAAAAACGCTTCAGTTTTGTCCCCATTCATTGTCAATGGGGACAAAACTGAATTGAAGACAACGGAATGCTCCTGAAAGCATTCCGTCTTCAGACCGGAGAACAAACCGCAGCATGCTGCGGTTTGCTCTCTGGTCCAGGCATCCGCACCAAGACGGATCCGGAATGACCCCCAATGCAAGTCAATGGTGACGGATCCGTTTGGTGTGGACACACCAGTAATCCGGATCTGTCCTCCATTGATTTGCAATGGGGGGGTCATTCCGGATCCGGCTACATACATACAGACATACATACAAACATACAGACGGACAGACAGACAGACATACATACATACATACTCACATACTCCAGGGACGCCGGCAGCATGTCTTCACGCGCCTCCTGAGCGCAGCTATGACGTTTCCCCACTGCGCCCAGCAGAGGGCACTGTGGGGAATCGTCATCACTGCGCACAGGAGGCACGTGAAGACGTTCTGCCGGCGTCCCTGGAGTATGTGAGTATGTATGCTTGTATGTATGTATGTCTGTCTGTATGTTTGTATGTATGTCTGTGTCTTGTTTCAATGTGTGTCATGTGTGGGGCCGGAGCGCTGCTCCAGCTCCACACATGTATAGCGTTAGCACGGATCCGTTGGCACCCTTTAGGTGCCGGATCCATGCTAACGCTAGTGTGAAAGAGGCCTAAGAAGCCGTACTTGTAATATAAAATGCATTTAGAGAATCTTGACCTATTATTTTTTTTTGCTTCATGTATTTCACTATATAACATAGCAGACCATAACAGTTGCAATGCTTGTACCACCATCTTTGAAGAGTTGATTTGAGATATTATTTTTGAAGTATATCGATGTTAGAAATCTTTAATGATTTCAACAAGGTATCATCAGAATATTTGTGAATTAAGATCGAGATGAATTATTCAATCACGGCTGCTTTCTGCAAAAAAAGTTTCATGCCTGTCCTTGGGTTCTGTCTAAACAGAAATACAGATGGCGCCCTCCATAGCTTCTCCTTTTCTCAAAATTTTTCTTGCGAGATCCCTAGCTGAGTGGCTTAAGATAACCAAGAAAACAAAATGTTTTTGTTACATTTCTTTCACACTGTTGTTAGTAGTTCCAGCAGAGCAGATGTTACTGGAATGCTCACCAGACCCAATTGTCTATAATGGGGTCTGGCAGAGATGCTACCCTTGTTGAATGCCAGCATATTTGGTGGGTAGCGGCTGGATCTCCACTGGACCCCATTATAGTCAAAGGTGGCCATCCGGGCCATCTGATAATGCAAGATCCAGAGAGCTCTGGCAGGCTGTTCTCTGCTGACACTAACTTCAGTGTGAAACTAGCAATACACTAAAGAGCATTGCAAATATTTTGTTTCAAAGCTGGTCACCTTGTGCCACTCATCTTGAGATTTCTCAAGCCAAGAGGAAAGAAGGTAAAGAAGCACACATCTGCACCTCACATAATCTGTTGTGGCATTACACTTGAAGGACAGCAGCTATGTTTTCCTTGGCCAACCCCAAATACATTTGCAATCCAGGAAAAATGAATAGGATTTATTTTGCAATGTTGATCATTGGTAAAGCTGCAATGGGCTCTTATTATCACATTTGTGGCTTTGAGCCCTAGATAATGATATCAACTATTAATCTCATAATTTGTACCAGAAGATTACAATGTTTTGTGGCCTACTATAGGAAAATAATGATAGCTGTTCATTTGCTGTGGTATTCCTGTTGCTATTTGGGATAGTGTAACTTTGACCCCCTGTAGGGTATTTGGAAGGCATACGGGGTTAGTGTCCTTTGTTTGGAACCCAGTCAATAAGCCATAGAAGAGAGTGATTAGAAGAGCAGCTTTAGTTGTTGAAGACTTGGTATAGCCATGTATTACATGTTCACTCTCACTTTTGCATGGGTAATTTGTAATGACTGAAATGTGAGATTTGACCTTATCTTCCCTTGTGATAGGAATTGATCACTGGGATGGCAGTGACACCATGCCCATTGTGATCAACTGATCACCAGTCCATGTATATGCATAGATGTCACCTTTGGATACCAAACACCAACATTCTTTGCATAAATTTCTGCAAGGAGCTCCAGGCTGAAGAAACTGTGTAATGTAATATAGGCATGTATTTTTGTTTCTTCTACTAGTCTTATATTGCTTTTTGTCTTCAACTTTATTTACTCAAACACTGACCACCCCTTTAATATAATATACTACTCTTTAGGATGATAAAAATATACATTTGTCTTACTATTAATTCTTTTAGTTTTGAAACATTTTTCATGCAAGCGATACCTTTATACATTTAACATTGTCAGTTTAATTAATGTAAAAAAAAGCCATTTGATTAACACAAAGCACTTTTTAGCTGTTGGTGCAATCAGTGCCCTCTCTACCCCTGCCAGATATGACTTTTATTCTCTGTTCTGCCTGTCTCTTAAATTTAATGTTTGGTAAGTGCGGAATGCACAAAATGGCATTTAAAAAATATCTGTGTTCTTCCTCTGGGGACAGTTGCCTTAGATCTCAAAACGTCAGTCTGTTTTTTTTCTTCCACACTTCCTTCTCCATGTGTCAGTCCAAGTATAGCAAATACATTCAATTTCCAGGAGGCCGTGGAGACTATCTGCATGTGATCTTTATTGAAAACAATTATATAATTTGATCCCATGTGGGGATTTCTCCTGACACAATCCACTTAACATGCTTATGTGGACATAAGTCTTCATTTTGGCATGTATCAACGTTTCAGATGACTAAACCTACAATTTAGCCTGTCTCGCCACTTATAATATCCTCTTCTTGAAAGTCACCAGCAGACATGGGCTACCATTAAATCCTAAATGCCTGCAGTCAACAGCTTGAATGGTCTTCCCCCCTCCGTTTGGCATCCTTTGTCAGACAGATACAGTGACTGAATTTAAATTGCAAAGATACAAACTTGCCAGTGTGAGGTTCCAAGCTTTATGTAGGAATATATTTGAAGAACAGTGGAGAGCTGAAAAGGGATGGATTGCAAATTCCAAGCCAAGGGAGAAGATACCGAGAGGACAATTATCCTTCTCATGAAACATCCTACCTTTTTTTCAACTTCTACAGATTAGTAAAGCTGTATAAAGTAGTATGTGCATCATTTAATAAGCAAACTTGCAGGAAATACTGTCACATATAGAATTGCCATTGATTTCCATGCAGATGTAGTGGACACCAATTATTTGGTGTTTAGGGCTTCAATATTTTAACTATTTGCAAGACAAATGTAGATATCTCAGAATAGTATTTGGAAGGTAACATCCTATAAGCTGGCAAGTTCACCCTGTTTCTATGATATTATAAAGATCACAGAAATATCTCAGCATTCAATATAGGCTTATGGTTGGCTGTGAGCATCCATGAGATAGATTAGGAATAGAAGGCCTGAATTTTAACTGTTCTGCTTCTGGGTTGATGCTTCCCTTTTCCCTCGCAGTTCTCTATTCTTCTTGTTCCAGCAATATAGTGTCTACACCAGACGTGACAAGTGCTGGCTGTACCCGTGACTTATTGGCACCACCTGAGGTCACCATTAGTGATCGGCTGCAGCGGAAACATGTCATGGCAACACATCATAGATGGAGAAGGAAGAACAGAGACCGTTTGGTTTCTAAGGCTCCCCCGAGTACTTGTTGGTCATACTTCATTAGTTAAATTGTTCTATTACAAGTCATCCTCTAAGGGGCCGTTTGCACGGTGCCAAACTCCTCCTGAGAAAGACCCCATGTGAACGGCCCTTAAGAGAGAATTTACACGTGGCAGAATTGTTGAAGAAATTTCTGTGACCACATCACTTGTTTGGATGAAGCTTGCTGTCAAAACAACCCCAATCAGAGGAACGGAATAGATTTTTCAGTTGGAGAAATTTTTGGAACAAATCTGCTGCGTATGAATATATACTAACTAGATGTCATGACAAAATATTAATTTCATACATCACACGCCACATTTCTTGTTCCATGCATTTTGTTGAAGGCATAGACTTCTGTAATGTACAATTGAACACAATTATTCACACTTAGAAAGTGCTGTATACAATGCACTTAAATTAGCCTACCGAGCTCAACATCCCCCTGAAAACTATTGATGTGCTGAAAGTAATTGCAATTATGTTGGATTTCTTTTGGTGGTTAGATGTTTGGATACAATGATACATGTTTAGGATTTTTTTATTTTATTTTTTTAGCTGTGACACTGTAAACAGTTTTGTTCTTATTTTTGATAGTTTGCTTATGAGTTTAACTTTTTGTAGTAAATATTACACAGTAACACACTGTCTACTCTACCTTAACACTTATCACTTGAGGATAGATTAAGCAGTGTTTTGCTCCTTAAATTAGTGCACCCCAACTTTGAATGACCATTTATAAATAACACTATGCATTTCACAGAAATTATGGGTATTTGAGTGTTTTTCTCCAAAGCAGCCATCTCCATTTATGACTCTTCAGATTTTGAAAAACTACAATTCTCAGCAGTAGGTTGTCAGGGAATGCTAAGAGTTGTAGTTTTGTAATGATTGAATAGGTACAGGCTGGAGCCCATTGTCCTAAGGCTAGAGGCATACACAAAAGACATGCGCTATAAAGTACCCTATAAGTGACTACTATTAGAGATGAGCGAAGCGGTTCGTTGATTCGTATCGAATCTTGGAAATTTTCAACTGCGAAGCAAATCCGAATATTAGGTGATTCGCTTCGGCGTTGTAAGCATTCGCTACGTTGTTTGTCCTATAAATTATACGCTATTGCTACGTATAAGTTACTCTATATAATGTTGCGTACAAATTCAATTCATTAGCGAACTTTTACTGTCCGCTCGTTTATCGTGCGCCAAAGCCCGGGATGAAAGCGGTCACCTGACCTAGTGGGCAGGGCTTGCTCTGATTGGCTCAGGCTCGGTAAGCCAGTGATGCATCACTTCTGCTGTGACTGCTGAGACGAGCAGACGCACTTTGTGTGAAGTTCTGAGACTATGAGACCTGTTTTGTTAAAATTGGGGTGTAATTGCTCTGGGAATCCATATTACACATATCAGGGATACTGCAGAGCAAGTGCAGAGCCAGTTCAGGGCCAGTTCAGGGCTAGTAATTAATCAGGCAGGGAGAGAGAGACAGGGACAAAGACAAAGAGCAGCTGCAGGGCCACAGAGTAAAGTGACAAATGTCTGGAATGGATAAGCAAAAGGGGTCCAGTTTCAGCCAGACCTCGAGCTCTAAAAAAAAGGAGAAGGTGGCACAGGGCAGCAGTGCCAAAGGACCTTTAGCCGGAGCTTCTACTTGTAGTATTCGCCATACTTGGCCATTTTCCCACCAGGCTAACCCACCAAGGCGCAAAATATACCTGCTGGATCACCTCCTTTTTATGCTGGTTTGGGTGGCGTTGTGTGCCATCGTAATCCTGCCGGTCCATCAGCCGGATCATGTATTTTAGCTCTGCAGAGCTAAATGATGATCGCCTGGATGGCATTTTCAAAAATTAGCTCTGCCTCTAAGGAGTGCACGCCACGGCCTCTCAACTCGTGCCTGCCTGCGATTACGTAATCGCTAAACAATAGTACGCTGAGGATAAGTACGCAGATTGTACTCTCATGCGTACGTGTTCAAAGAAGTTGCGTACCTTTTTTAACTGAACATTCGTTATTAGTGCGCGAATGTTCGCTATGTTAAGCCACATAATAATGTATACCGTATTTTTCGCCCTATAAGACGCACTTTTTTCCCCCCAAAAGTAGGGGGGAAAATGCGGTGCATCTTATAGGGCGAATACAAGTGAGCGCTTCCATAAGGAAGCGCTCACTTGTACGTAGGGCAGCGTCAGGTCATAGTGCGTGCCGGCAGGGAAGAGAAAGGAGCGCGGAGCGTGGGACCGGACGGCAGCGGCAGCGCAGAACAGGTAAGTATGGTCTTTAAGTGGCTGGGTGGGCTGATATGAGGTCTGATAGGGGCACAAGATGCTGATCTGAGGCGTGAAGGGGCACAAAACGCTAATCTGAGGTCTGATAGGGGCACATTCTGCTGATCTGAGGTCTGATGGGGGCATATTCTGCTGATATGAGGTCTGATGGGGGCACATTCTGCTGATGTGAGGTCTGATGGGGGCACATACTGTTGCTCTGAGGTCTGATGGGGGCACATTCTGCTGATTTGAGGTATGATGGGGGCACATTCTGCTGATTTGAGGTATGATGGGGCACATTCTGCTGATTTGAGGTATGATGGGGGCACATTCTGCTGATCTGAGGTCTGATGGGGGCACATTCTGCTGATCTGAGGTCTGATGGGGGCACATTCTGCTGATGTGAGGTCTGATGGGGGCACATACTGTTGCTCTGAGGTCTGATGGGGGCACATTCTGCTGATTTGAGGTATGATGGGGGCACATTCTGCTGATTTGAGGTATGATGGGGGCACATTCTGCTGATTTGAGGTATGATGGGGGCACATTCTGCTGATCTGAGGTCTGATGGGGGCACATTCTGCTGATCTGAGGTCTGATGGGGGCACATTCTGCTGATCTGAGGTCTGATGGGGGCACATTCTGCTAATCTGAGGTCTGATGGGGGCACATTCTGCTGATCTGAGGTCTGATGGGGGCACATTCTGCTGATCTGAGGTCTGGTGGGAGCACAGTGAGATGGTATGGGGGCACAGGGGGCTGATATGGGGGTCTGATGTGATGTCCTTAAATTTATGGGCAGTCTGATAAGAGGATCTGATGAAAAATATTTTTTTCTTATTTTCCTACACTAAAACCTAGGTGCGTCTTATGGGCCGGTGCGTCTTATAGGGCGAAAAATACAGTATTTTGTACGCAAATTCAACAAATCTATTCATCGAATATACGAATCTTAGGAAAAGTTTGCTGAATGTTCGGCGAATAATTTTTTGAATGATTCTCTCATCTCTAATTACTATATTTGCATGTTGTTATTTTTATCCAAGACTTGGATAGCAAAATAGTCTTACACAAATTTTTGTTTGATTAAAAACATGATAGTGCCATACAAACTGCACCATTTTCATAACTTATTGTTATGGATACCAAAGTTTACGTCCAGTGTCACTTTATGTGGTCTTAGTGTCTGTTTTCTGCTGTCAGAAAGTAACATTTGTGGGTATCTTGTAGTAAACCCTCTAAGGCGTTGAACACAGACATTGTAAGTACAAGGCATTTGCAACTCCTTTGATCATGGATCTGATGGTCCAAGCTTCAAACCTTCCACCAAAACTAATTTTGACATTTCTGAATGACATCTAAAATATGAAAACTGAAGAACTCTTTTATCCATTTAAAGGGATTGTGTCATGAAGCATATTCTACCTTTGTAATTGCATGTAATAAAAAATTTAGTATCGCCAGTGACCTATTCAATTAAGTCTATCTTTACAGCGCCATCTGCTGTTCTTTTACTTATTTTTTTGTCCATCGCACTGAGATGGTCGCACATGCTCAGTTTAAATCATCAACTGTCACCAGTCATAGGTTGTATTAGAAGAAGTGGCAGTTACAGGGAGAGAGCTACCGCAGAATGGACATGCCCCCTGAGCTGCAAAGCTACAGATAATGTAGCAGAGCAACTGGACCAGTGCATATGAAGATCTCTGGATCTAAGTGAAGTAAAGGGTTGGTTCTAGCTTTGTTAGAAATGTATTGTCGTGTAAAGTATAATGTCTGAATTTTATTTTTTATGTCATTCATGGCTTAACCCCTTTAAGGGCTATACTTAATAAAATGAAGGTCATGTTTTGTGGCATTGTGCTGATGGTGCATACTATTCTGCTTGCTTCAAAGTTTGTGCGGAAGTGGCAAATCCTGCAATATCCCTTTCTTGACAAAGCAACATTTACTGCAGATTTTAGGGACGTTTTATGGGACATTAATCTATATTTGTTCAGTCTGACTCTACCAAGAGCTGAATAAAGGGTCTGCCTCCCCCTTCAGGCACATTGCTGAGCATATGGTTGCATCTCGGCCTGGTCCTGTTGCTTACTTTCTTTCGCATTTATGGCAGTGAGCTGGAGCAGTAAGCATTGCCATGCTTGCTTTTTCAAATAATCGACAGGGGCGCAAGAATTTGGACTTGCAATAATCAGATATTGAAGTTAATGTGTCAACTATATTTTTTTCTGCCAGTTTAAGCCAGACAGTGACACATATCCTTATTTGTAATCAGCTTTTTTATTTTGTGATTGTAGATTATTTTATTCCATTTCCTGAAAATGATTATGGGGGCAGCCATCTTGTCTGAGCTATTGTTAACTGGAGTTAGAGATGTGCATTACAGTAGCCACAATGTGCCATAGACAAAATATACTGGAGAGGGCTCATAGATTTCTATGACAGAGTTTGTCAATCACCTAATGCGGATGATGGATCCTGTCTTATCTATAGGTAGGTGATGTCTCTCATTGTAAACCTGCTGGTGATAATGAGATGACTGCTGTAAGGTGAACTGACCAGATCAAGGCGTGGCCACTGTGATTAGGCAAAACTGCAACTTTTTTTTAATATAGTAATATGGAATATTAAAAATAGCATCATCAAAAATTCTTTAAAAACTTGATTACCACACAAAGTTAAAGGTGCAGTGTTGGGAAACATATGGACTACGTAGACCATGTTCTTTTCGCTTCTGATCACATTGGCCAAGGTTTCTGTCTCAATACAGAAAAGCTGTGCTTCGATATCTGTGTTAATACACTCACCTAATACCTGAGAGGTCGTTCATGGCTGTTGTGGTCTGTGTTCAGCACTGGACAAGTCTTTCTGTTCAAGCTAGAGAGATTGACAGAAATAGTTATAGAGCGTCCTATAATAAGTGCACTGTGTATTATAAAACATCATCCCAGAACAGATTCTAACCTATTAATCACAGCGTGAATTCGTCTAACACAGAGCGCTAGAGCTTTTTCTCAAATAGTATATCATTGAAAGTACTGTGAGAGACACTTTAATCATTCGTAGAGTATGCTATGTAACTGATCTTGAAAATATCCAGTTCTCACCAGAGATTTATATTGGAAAAACATGTCCTGTATTACTGTCTTTCACTTAAAAACATTACATATATTAAAAAGGCAGTCAAGCTCAACAGCCATTTTTAAGTGAACCATTTAGGGCATTTTTCGTCTTAGCTGCATAGACCTTTTAAGAAAATGTCATATCTGGTTTTGCTTAATGTAAAATGGTCCATCAAACCTATTTTAGTGTAACTTGCATCTTAAATATCAGTGTATTCCCTCCAACCATGTATGGCCAAAAGTCACTTGTGACTGAAGAGTTCCTTTCTAAATTGTAGTACTAATATTGTTGTATCATAAAAAAAAATTAAAATAATAAGAATTACTTATAGGGGATGCTTCACTCCAAAATGCCTTCATTTCTAAAGGAGTTATACAATGACAACAGAAAAGCTCATGTAAACCACTTAATCATTCTGCTAAGATTAGCTCATGCAATATACCTGCTGATTTTGGCTAGACTGACTCAATATCTAATGCATATGGGGCCTCCTGTATTTCCCCCAACAACAGCCTAATCATTAAGTTCTGAGTGAGATAAGCTGCTACCAGAGAAGTTTGGCTATGACATTCTCACCTATGCCCATTATAGCACATGCATTCTTGGCCAAGCTGAGTATTTGGTAGACAGCTATCTAATCCATATAACCGGCCTATGGTAATATGTTAGCAGGATGTACCCTATTAACAGAGGCATACTAATTTCTCCGTTTCATCCTGCTAAGTGAAGCAACCCCTCTCTTGTTCAGATCCGTTGTTCTGTTTTGGAAAAATTAGTATTTGATTCTTTATGCTAGTGATGTTTCAGAGCACCAAGTGGTGAGCCTAGCCCCTCGAAGCACTGACACACCTCTGCCTTCCCCTAAGCCACTTCCCCTCCCCATGAGTAGCAGGGCCACTCCATGTAGCATGTTAGAATTGGAGAAGGCTCTATGATGCATACTAGAATGGATGGGGAATGTATGGTGCATACTAGAATTGGAGAATGCTCTATGGTGCATCCTAAAATGGATAGAGGTTCTATGGTGCATACTAGAATTATTGTGGACTGCATGGAGCATAATAGAATCAGAAAAGGGTCTATAGTGCATGCTAGAATGAGTGGATGCTACATATGAGCAAATCGATTCTAAAATTTGGGAATTTAACCCAAATTTTCCAAGAAGTTTGGGTTGGAAAAAAAAATTGTGATTTGATTTGGGACAATAAAAATAGAGGTAAGAGAAGAATGGGTGACGACTCTATGGCTGAGATGGCTAACCTCCGGCATTCCAGCTGTGGTAAAACTACAACTCTCAAGATGTACACTTACTTGGCTGTTCTCAGACCTTCACAACTGGAGTGTCGAAATTTGTCTATGTTAAAACGAATAGAGGGATTTGTGATGCATATTAGAAATGCTGGAGTCTCAGTGGAGTAACATTCATTTGAATTAAGGATTTCTGGTAAATACTAATGTGTATAAATGATATAAAGAGAACAGTCTTCAAAAGATTACAGTGGACAGGGGTGGATTGGCCATAGACCTTACAGGGAAATTTCCTGGTGGACCAATGCACAGAGGGTCGCCTGAACCCTCCTCATGGCCGGCCAGTGAAAGTTTTTAGGGATGTATTTTAGGGATGTATTTTGTGCTGCTGGCAGTATTTTGTGATAGACTGTGGTATTTGGCTATGTTGGGGGGGTATAATGTGCAACAATGTGGTATTTTCGGCCCTGCCTTCCATCAATTTGGACCAGCTACAAAGCAGGGATACTTTTAGTAATTTTTCCAGGGCCATTTTAAGTTCCCAGTCGGCCCCTGACAGTGGATATGTTCTCTACATACTATAGTGGGTAGAAGCTCTAGGTAGATTACTAGTGTGGTTGGAAGCTCGTTTTAGAATATTATAAAGATTATAGTTAGAAGCTGGTGAGTCTTGACAATGAATAAACTAATAGTAGTCGAACCTGTTTAGTAAATGTAGAGTATCAAGTAGACTGTGCTGTCCCTCAAGCATAGATCAAGGAGGAGATTTCTCTAAGGGGTTGTTCACATATCAGTTATTTGATCAGTTATTGCCATCAGTTATTGTGAGCCAAAACCAGGTGCGGGTCAAAAACACCAAACAGGTGCAGATCTTTTCATTATACCTGATCTCTGTTTAGTGTCCACTCCTGGTTTTGGCTGACAATAACTAATGGAAATAACTGATCAAATAACTGATATGTGAACAACCCCTAATCCAAATTTTCTTTTGTCATCGACCATAACATATACAATCCCAATTTTTGGACAATGCAGAAATTCTCCACACACAGATGTGTGTTATAGATTCTATTCTGATATGAATATGCTATCAACCACATCATTAAATTAACATAATTTTATCCTTATGATTGATTTTTGAGAGCCTCGAATCTCGAGCCCTGGATGTGATAATTTCACATTATCTTACCGCAAGTATTTTCTGACTCAGATGAGTAATTTTATGTTAAAAGCTGGATGCGGTTGCACTTTTCATATTTTGTCTACCTCAGGAAAAGTTCATTTGATTTATAGTCCGCCACTGCAAAATGGAATATTTATTGATAGTTTTTCAAAATCATCTTTTTATAATAGAGCTTTATATTATAATGGGTTTTGCATGATATTTATACATCTGAAAATGTCATCTTTTATTATATATCTTTTTTTTTCTTTTTTATACTTTTTAAAACTAATTTTACTCTTTTATGGAAATGATTCTCAAATTTTGTATTTAACCGATTTCTGAAATGGATATGCTAAAATATAGATAATTATGTGTGTAATTATATATTTATATTTTGGTTTAATCTTAAAGGGGTTTTTCCACTATAGCGAATGGTAGCATTTTGCAAAATGCAGTATTACAAACTGATCGGTGGGGGTCCAACTGCCAGGATCTACACCAAACCTGAGTGTGAAGTAGCAATAGCGCTGGTTAAGTGCTGTTTCTCCCCCACAGACTGTACCTTCAGAGCAACGCTTCCAACCACTTGCTGTGCAGAGGACTATGATATAACCATTCACTTGAGTGGAGCTGTGTTGTAGTTCCCTGAACAGCAGGTGACTGGGAGCTCTACTATGTAAGGAAAAGCCAAAAACACCTCATTCCCTTCATTTTCATGATCAGTGGGAATCCAAGAGGTCATAACCCCAATGGTCTTAATGTTATGACTATCTTAGTGATATACCATAACATTGGAATATAAAAATTAATAAGACTCAGGTCATGCGTTTTATAAAGAAACATCATCATTGTAGGTGTATTTGCAGTTAGTTTTGACACTGGAGTTGCATGCTAACATGCACCAAATTTATGAATGTGTCGCTTGTTTTTTTTTATAAATTTGGTGCAAGTACAATGTTGTTGCACCTATTTTAGTGAAATTATGCCTGGTGTTAGCTTACCTAGCATGGAGTTTTGTGACATTTTATAAATTTGTATGTTATAAATATCTTCAAAGTAATCTGATTGATAAACTGTCCCCCAATGTCTCTCTTGTCTTTGAGGTCTATCTGGTATTGGAGGTCAGCCTCATTCCCTTTAATGATATTGAGATGTAGTATCAGACACAAAGTATGGGCAAGAGTGACAGTTTTTTTTGTGTTTTTTTTAAACAGCAGAATGCGGATCCTTTTTACTAATCCTGTACAGTGCACAGTAATTTTGAGAATAGAAAATTAAGTGTTGGAAGCAATAAATCAAGGCTTCCAAGAATAAGCACGAAGAACCCCCCCTACTTTTTTTTACTAAATTTTATTATTTAGTTTGATCTAAATTAAAAAAATAAAAATAAAAAAGTGAATCCTTGCTTCCTTGAGACAATCTCTATATCTCTATCTTGATATATCTTGTTGCTATCTCTCCATTGATATCATAATTCTTTGTTTTTTGGTGGTTGCTATTATACCGTATCTTTCTCATGTTGTCATTCTCAACAGGGAGAAAAATGTCAATAGTCTTAAACGAGAGAAAAAAAAAAGCCTTCATTGTCCCTGCTGTCTCTTTAATGAGATAATGGTGCTCCGTAATGGGAGACTGTGCTTTGTATGCTGCTGATAGAGGCCTCTTGCTTATGAAGGCTATTCTCTCTCCATGGGGAGCAAGCGGCCTCATGAGGCCAACTTCAGCAGGCAGCGAATAGCACTGATCTGGTCCCTTCTTCATGGTTTTTATCAAGCCAATCACAGGCATAGTGGCTGAGACACAGAGTCTCATCTTTTTTCTGTTCTTGGAGCAATCTGTAGGCCTTCTTACTTTATCTTTTGATCTCTTCTTATACTTACTAGAGCTGTAGAAAGTGCAATAAGGGAGAGCGAGTGCGGATTTAAAAGGAGAAATGACGAGAAAGAAGAAAATACAGTATGATGTTATAGTCCATCTTCCCCACAGAGGTGGCAGATTTCAGAAAATAAAAATGTTCACCCAATAAGTGCTTATTATGTACTTTAATACAATAGCCATGATCAAATGCTTTGTTTGCATTTGTCATTTTATTTATGATGTGGCTTTTCTGCATTTACTGTATATATTTGAACTGAATTCTAAAGATTGTAAGATTAGTAGTTCAATAGTCACTAATTTTATACACAACTGTACATAAATCAATAGTACAAGCGACCTCAAGAAACTTTGTAATATGTCTTATCAGTGAGAAATGTCTAGTTCTTGTTTTATCAGCTGTTAATCCCCACCTCTCACACTAATTGCTTTTCTGTTTGAAATATACTTGAGTCAGTCTTGAGATGGACCATCTCTGCTGAAGTATCATATTACACACGTCAATACAAGTCTACAATGCCACCCTTGTCCACTGGCAGTCCCTAGGTTTGCCTGCCAGGTTCACAAAATAATGAAATGATTCATTTAAAGCTTTATTGATTACAGAAACATTGCCAAATGTACAACTCCCACTCAAATCCACCCCCAATCCATATCCCACCACAGCCATAGAGGAACAGAGAGAAGGAAAAACTATAGATAAGTCAGTTTTCAGATTAAATAACTATCATGTTTTAGAAAGTTTGGGATTATTCTCAGGTGGCAATGAGGATAGGATGTTAGCTTTTTTTCTATAAAGGCTTGTTAGGGAAATTGATTGAAATTATGTTTTGGGAAAGATTGGTAGATTTGCTGGATCAGGAGAAATAGACATATATTCATGGAAATATTAAAAGAGTCTCTTATAAAAGTAAGGATAATTGTAATTGCCCCCGATTTTCTTACTCAATGGCGGATTTCATTCATATCAGGTGAAGCTGTGATATGGGGCAACTATTCAGGGCAATTCAGCATGGAGTATATTCTCCCCGTGTTTGTGCGGGTTTCCTCCGGGTTCTCCGGTTTCCTCCCACACTCCAAAGATATACAAGCACCATATAAGCACCATATAAGTGCATAAAATAAATCAATAACTACTTTCCTCTACGGGGCTGGGGGATAAAAAGACATTGGCGTCCAAAGCACTTTTATTGGCTACAAAGATTATTGTTAGAAAGAGGCTTTCCAAGGGTACGGCCACACAGTTAGGTTTCTTAATGCAGTTTTGGAAGCTAAAACCAGAAGTGGATCATAAAAGTAGAGAAAGTATTAAGGATGTTTCCTATTTTTTGAATTGCCTCCTGGTTTTGGCTTCCAAAGCTGGATTTGAAAGCCAGTGACTGCACCCTAAAGATGCTCCTACAAAGCCAGCTTGAGGGAATTTGGTTAAGACTATATGCCACTATAAGAAAACATTTTATCAGAGTGTAGGTCAATATGAGAAAGAGCCATCCATTACAGTTAATACAGCTAAGGTTTTTCTAATGTTTTATGCTCATTACCCAAAGCTTTACCGCACATAAACAAATCCTATAGCCAATGTAACCAATGTCCACTAAAAGGAAATGCAAAGTGAATATAAAAAATGGGCCCATAATGGGAAAAAAGTCACTGGGACTCATGATATTATCATTATTATTTTTATTTATTTTTATTTATTTGAAAGCGCCATTAATGCAATGGGTCTGTACATCAAGAGGGGGTATGCATACATAATATAAAAATACAAGAGCAACAAACAAAAAACTGGCTGGTACAGAAGGGGAGAGGACCACAAAAGCATACAATGTACAAGATATTGTATAGTACTATATCTTTTGGCGTAATGGCTCATTATACTTTTTACTAGTGCTATATAGTAGGCAATCTCTATTTAACAGCTAATTTTTAATCAAAATTCTCAATTTCAGATCATCTGCTCTATATGAGAACATCCTCTTTCAATTGCAACACTTGTGGTTTAAACTGAACTTCATTGTGTTTTGCTCTCTTGACCCCCAGCTCTTCACAGTTACTCAGACCCACCGCTGACCTGATCTGTGTGCTTATCTACATCTGTAATTCTACTTTCATTACTCCCTGATACTTGAGACTTGCACAGTTCACACCTAGACTTGAAAAGCTAGCCTTGACCTGTCCTACTGCTTGAAGCTTTTCTATGATCTACATTTAACCTATAAACTTATGATGTCTTCTCTACTTATCTCATTGGCTTTCTGCCTCTTGGAATTCTGTCCTCTTTAATAATATGGGATGACCATTGACCTATTGGTTAAAGTTCACTTAATCTTTCTGTAACTTTTGAAATTATTGGTTACTTAACTGGTGGTAAGAGAATAGAAAAATTAGATGTGTTTTTTTTTTCTTCTGGGAACAGTACCCCTTTTATCCATGGCTATACCTCATATCACAGCTCTGCAACTCAATACCAGATGCAAGCCATCGACATGAATGGTGCTGTTCCAGTTTTGCTTTGGTTTTTAATTCAAAGGACCATAAATTCCTAAACACTTATCATGGAGTTTCATGCTAATTCTTCAGTATTTTTTGACCAAAGTCCATATGTATTACTTATGGATTTCGATGTGGCTTTACCACGATCTCACCTTTTGCATTGCAATTGGTGAAATCTGTGCAAAGAATTTGCAGAAATAATATACCTACTACTAGAGATGAGCGAATCTATTCGTCAATTCGTATCGAACCTTGGAAATTTTCAGCTGCAATGCGAATCCGAATATTAGGTGATTCGCTCCGTTAAGATTCGAAAATGTTCCTAAGGCTTTCTACATATACGCTAATGCTACATATAAGTTACTCTATACGCTGTTGCATACGAATTCAAGTAATTAGCGAACTTTTACTGTTAGTTTGTTATTTCGTGTGCAAAAGCCCGGGAAGAAAGCGGTCACCTGACCTAGTGGGCATGACTTGCTCTGATTGGCTCAGGCTTGGTAAGCCAGTGACGCATTACTTCTGCTGTGACTGCTGAGACGAGCAGAAGTACTGTGTGAAAAGTTCTAAGACACTGAGACCTGTGTTGTTGAAATTGGGGTGTAATTGTTCAGGGAATCCATATCAGAGATACTGCAGGGCAAGTCCAGGGCCAGTGCAGGGCTAGTAATTAATCAGGCAGATAGGGAGAGAGACAGGGAGAGAGACAGGGAAAAAGACAAAGACCAGCTGCAGGGCCACAGAGTGAAGTGAAAAATGTCTGGAATGGATAAGCAAAAGAGGTCCAGTTCCAGCCAGACCTCGAGCTCTAAAAAAAAAGGAGAAGGTGGCACATGGCAGCAGTGCCAAAGGACCTGTAGCCGGAGCTTCTACTTGTAGTATTCGCAATACTTGGCCGGTGTTCCACCGGACTAACCCACCAAGGCGCAAAATTGTAGTGGAGGAGAAAGTGGATGACATAGTGGAGTGGATGGCACACTCATCTCAGTCACAGCTGGATGATCTGCTGTCATCTGCTGATACAGTATTCATATGTAGCCAGGGGTCAGACTCAGAGCGTTCCTCCTGCTCCACCATTCCTCTCCAGCAAAGCCCGTCATTTTCGTACACACTTTGTATGCTCATGCGTACGTGTTCAAAGAAGTTGCGTACCTTTTAAAACTGAACGTTCGTTATTAGTGCGCGAATATTTGCTAAACACGACATAATAACGTATATTTTGTACGCAGATTAAACAAATATATTCGTCGAATATACGAATCTTATGAAAAGTTTGACGAATGTTTGGCGAATAAAATTTTGAATGATTCGCTCATCTCTACCTACTACAGATTTCTAAATGTATATGGCAAGTCAGTTTCCACAGGGAAAAAGCAAAGAGTCCCTGAGATTTGTCAGATCTCATTCACTTTGATGGTATTGAATTATGCTGTGGCTTTTGAGGACAAAATCCATGCATAATCTGAAAGGAAGCCTTAAAACCAATGTACTAATGTAGGGTTTTATAGCGATAGTAGATAGAGAACACCCCATATACAGCAAGATGATGATTTTCACATATCTCGTTTCCCATCTTTGGATACTGCAATTTTTTTAGCTCAAAAATGTAGTCCTGCTACAATTGCAACATAATATGAACCTTGTCTATCTTGACTTAATTATCTGAATTCCTAGTTCTACTGAGGGATATGTCCAACTGGAAGTCACATTCTCTTTTTTTATTACACTGTTTTCCAAAAAGTCTACTAATTAGTGATGAGCGAGCTAAAGCGGCAATATTCGGGATTCGCACGAATATTGCCCACCTCGGCTCGGCATCCCGAGCCAGCGCGGACTCGTGATGATTCGTGCGTCACTGCCAGTTTGAAATGCCCGTTTTTTTCAGCCAATCAGCATCAAAGGGAAGCCTGTGGGAACGCCTGCTGTGATGTAACATCCCCTATACCTCCCCAGCAGTGATTGGCTGGCAGTGACATGTGACCTAAATTTACATAAGGAAGGGACCTGCAGCATCAGCCTCATTGTGCTTTTGGGAAGGAGAAGAGACAGACAGAGACAGTGTTAGCTCGTGT
This sequence comes from Rhinella marina, assembly GCA_900303285.1. Taxonomy (NCBI): domain Eukaryota; kingdom Metazoa; phylum Chordata; class Amphibia; order Anura; family Bufonidae; genus Rhinella; species Rhinella marina. Next base: position 164,389 of record ONZH01017588.1, read on the forward strand.
AGTGTGTGCAGCAAGCAGTTAGGAGTTAGGATAGGAAGCCTCAACAGTCTTTTTAAAGACTATTTATACTCTAAAAAAACAGTATACAGTATATACTGTAAGCCTGTATTCTGTGTAGGAATAGGAAGCCACAATAGTCTTTTAAAAAACAATTGATTCTCTGAAGAAAACTATACAGTATATGCTGTAAACCTGCATTATGTGCAGAGCTGTGCCTGGTACACCTTGTCCAGCCACATAGATCAAACTATACATATCTAAACAGATATATTCCTGTGCATGACTGTGCAGTGACTAGTGAATACATTTCATCAGCGTGCTATATACCTCAGAGTCTATAGATACCGTATTGATCTGTGGATTCCCGTTTTATTTGCGCAAACTGCGTACATCTTTTTTTGGATAGGTCTGAAAATAATCATACCTGCATATCTATCTACATTGTCCGTTTAATTTCACTGATCCGTAATACACAGTGCAGTGACTAGTGAATACATTTCATCAGCCTGCTATATACCTCAGAGTCTATAGATTCCGTATTGATCTGTGGATTCCCGTTTTATTTGCGCAAACTGCGTACATCTTTTTTTGGATAGGTCTGAAAATAATCGTACCTGCATATCTATCTACATTGTCCGTTTAATTTCACTGATCCGTAATACACGGTGCAGTGACTAGTGAATACATTTCATCAGCGTGCGATATACCTCAGAGTCTAAAGATACCGTATTGATCTGTGAATTCCCGTTTTATTTGCGCAAACTGCGTACATCTTTTTTTGGATAGGTCTGAAAATAATCGTACCTGCATATCTATGTACATTGTCCGTTTAATTTCACTGATCCGTAATACACGTTGCAGTGACTAGTGAATACATTTCATCTGCCTGCTATATACCTCAGAGTCTATAGATTCCGTATTGATCCTTTACAATTTTAATAATATAATACTGCTACTGTGCACATGGAGAACCCCAGGGTCAGGGGGAGAGGGGGAAGAGCTGAGAGAGGTGGAAGAGGTGGTCGTGGAGGGAGAGGTGGGAATCGTGGTGGTGCAGTGGTCAGAGGTGATGACCGTGGTGTGCGTGGTGACACAGTGCCGGCTGCTGTGGGTACAGTGGAAACACGTAAGGACCACAAGCTGTTGAGAGAGCCAGAGGGCTGCGACGAGGGAGAAACCAGGGCAGAGTCACTACTTCCCCAAGTGCTCCTAGAGGTCACGCTCCAGCCCGTACTATGCGCCACTCCTTAGTTTGGGAGTACTTTAAGGATGATGAGGCCGATCCTCATTTGGTGGTGTGCAAGCTATGCCACACGTCAATGAGCAGGGGTTCAAAACGCAACAACCTGACCACTAGTAGCCTGCGCAAACATTTGGAGAGAAAACACCCCACCAAATGGTTTGCACTTCTGTCAGCTGGTGACGTTGACACAGTTAGTCCAGCAACTGTGTCTCGTCCAAGCCAGGACGTTGCAGCCTCCAGCCCCGAAAGGACCCCTCCAGCTCCATCTCCCTCCCTCTCCTCCACTCATGTGTCCCAGTGCGGCGTTCAACTGTCTCTACCGCAGACATTTGAACGCATGCGCAAGTATGCAGCCACCCACCCCCATGCGCAAGCTCTAAATGTGCACATCGCCAAGCTGATTAGTTTGGAAATGTTGCCGTACAGGCTTGTGGAGACAGAATCCTTCCGCAACCTTATGGAGGCGGAAGCCCCCCGTTACTCTGTCCCCAGCCGACACTATTTTGCCCGAGGTGCTGTCCCCGCCCTGCACCGGCATGTGTCTGAGAACATCGCCCACGCTCTCAAAAACGCGGTTTGTGGTAAAGTCCACATGACCACAGATATGTGGACGAGTACCGGTGGCCAGGGACATTACATCTCCCTCACGGCACATTGGGTCAATCTGGTGGAGGCTGGGTCAGAGACCGATCGTGGGGCTGCACATGTGCTACCCACACCACGAATTGCGGGACATAGTTCCGTCTGTGTGTCTCCGCACATTATGCCTCCACCTCCTCCTCCACCTCCTCCTCCTCCAAAGTGGCAGTGATGCCCCAATCGTCAAGTCTCATTTCCTCGATGGCCAGCAGTTTCAGCACTGTGGTAGGGAAGCGGCAGCAGGCAGTCCTGAAACTGCTGAGCCTGGGGGATAAGAGGCACATGGCTGAAGAGCTCTTACAGGGCATCAGGGGGCAGACCAATGTGTGGCTGGCGCCGCTGAACCTTCAGCCAGGAATGGTGGTCTGCGATAATGGGCGTAATCTGGTGGCGGCTCTGCATCTTGGTGGGCTGACTCACGTGCCATGCATGGCCCACGTGCTCAACTTGGTGGTCCAGCGGTTCCTCAAGACCTACCCCCAGTTGAGTGAGTTGCTCACCAAGGTGCGGCGCATATGCGCCCATTTTCGCAAGTCCACCACTGATGCCGTGACCCTCAGGACTGTGCAAGGGTGGCTACAACTCCCTGTTCACCGGCTGCTGTGTGACGTTCCCACACGTTGGAATTCGACGTTACACATGCTAGCCAGGGTGTACCAACAACGCAGGGCAGTTGTAGACTGCCAGCTGATCCCCCGAGGTGGTAGTCATCAGTGTCACCATCCCTCTGTTGTGCCTCATCCAGAACTCCTTGAGGAACCTAAGATCTGAGGATTCAGCAGTGTTACAGGAGGTGGGGGAAGACAGTGACATTGAGAGCACCCTGTTGTCAGTTTCGCAGCGCGAAACTGAGGAGGAGGAGGAGGCTGAGGAGGAGGAAGAAACTCTTGGGCACCATGCATCAGGGGGTGATTCCATGCTACCTGTTGAGCGGGTATGGGCTGAGGAGGATGAATTGGGGTTGGAGGAAGGGGGGGAGGAGGAGATGGAGAGTCCGCTAAGTGAGGAGGCTGAAGGCTTGCGTGTTGGCACAGTAGGGCACATAGCAGACTTTATGCTTGGCTATCTTTGTTGTGATCCCCGGGTCAAGAGGATACTGTCCACCAATGACTATTGGGTGTACACCCTCCTTGACCCACGCTACAAGGACAACTTTGCCCAACTTATACCCGTGGAGGAAAGGAGCACCCAAGTCACTTTCTACCACAAGGCCCTGGTTCAGAAACTGCTACAGGCCTTTCCAGACCAGTCGAGCAACAGGGGGTGGACTGCAGTGGCTGAAGTTGGAGAGGAGAGGAGGGGGAAAGTCAGTGTAGGCGCCAAGGGCAGGGGTACACTATTCCATGTTTTTGCCAAGTTTCTTAAACCCCAGCAGACAGTACGACACAGCCACAGGGCAGGCAGAGCAGGGCGGAACATTACCGCAAGATGGTGAGGGAGTATGTTGTGGACCAGACCACCTTCCTGACCGATAACTCCACGCCATATAATTACTGGCTGGCCAAGCTGGACAGGTGGCCAGAACTTACACAGTATGCTCTTGAGGTGCTTGCCTGCCCTGCTGCAAGTGTACTGTCTGAAAGGGTTTTCAGTGCCGCCGGGGGTATCATTATGGACAAACGGACGCGCCTGTCCACCGACAACGCCGACATCCTCACGTTCATCAAGATGAACAGGTCATGGATATCCCCCCAGTTCTCATCCCCACCTCAGGCTACCTCCTAAATTGCTTGCTTTCCTCCTCCTCCTCCTCTTCATCTGAGTTGCATATGCAACAATTTTTCAGGAAAGTCATCCGGCTTCCTACTAACAATTTTTCAGGAAAGTCATCCGTCTTTCTACTAACAATTTTTCAAGAAAGTCATCCGGCTTTCTAAAAACAATTTTTCAGGAGTCATGCGGCTTTGTAACCAAATTTTTTATGAAAGGCCATGGGGTTCTATACACACAGTGCTGACGGAAGCCCATCAGCCTTTCTAAACACAATTGAATCTGTCCCATCATGAGAAAGTCCCCCCAAGGAGTCCCCACTGTAACTTGCTTCCCATACAACTACCTCACCCCCCGACACCTGTGTCTCGCCATTGTCCACCACCTCCTCAGACAACACTGGTAAATCCCCACTGTCAGCACACTGAGACTGCAAAAGGTCTTGCGAATTGGGGCAGAGAATGTTCTGGGGTAGCACATCAGAGAAGGGGTGACTATGGGGTTCCAGGGAGTACGTGACCACATGCAATCTCCATCCAAAAAGTCATACTGAGGCTCACCACCATGCTTTACACTGCAATCTTATTACTGAGGCTCACCACCATGCTTTACACTGCAATCTTATTGAAAGACAGACAATCAGGGGTTCACCGCCAGGTTTTCAGGCAGCATTTTTAAGTGGGTCACCATTACCATGTCCCTGAAAATTGCCTTGGGGTCATCGCCAGACTATTTTTATGAAAGGCCATGTGGTTCTATACACACAGTGCTGACGGAAGCCCATCAGCCTTTCTAAACACAATTGAATCTGTCCCATCATGAGAAAGTCCCCCCAAGGAGTCCCCACTCTAACTTGCTTCCCATACAACTACCTCACCCCCCGACACCTGTGTCTCGCCATTGTCCACCACCTCCTCAAACAACACTGGTAAATCCCCACTGTCAGCACAAGGAGACTGCAAAAGGTCTTGCGAATTGGGGCAGAGAATGTTCTGGGGTAGCACATCAGAGAAGGGGTGACTATGGGGTTCCAGGGAGTACGTGACCACATGCAATCTCCATCTAAAAAGTCATACTGAGGCTCACCACCATGCTTTACACTGCAATCTTATTTCTGAGGCTCACCACCATGCTTTACACTGCAATATTATTGAAAGACAGACAATCAGGGGTTCACCGCCAGGTTGTCAGGCAGCATTTTTAAGTGGGTCACCATTACCGTGTCCCTGAAAATTGCCTTGGGGTCATCACCAGACTATTGGCCAGATTTAGAAAAAATGGTGCAATTAGGGAGCCTCAGAGGCATCCCTACATGCTTCCCCTGGTGTTTCCTATGCATTTCCAAGGTGTTTCCATCATTTTCTGAGGTTTTCAGATGTTGGGGCAAACTTGACTGTGCAGAACCTTTGGCCCCTGCAAAAATATTCGGGTCTCCCATAGACTTTAATGGGATTCGTAATTCGGCCCGAACCCACGAATCCTGCAAAAAATTCAGGCCGAATTCCGAATCCCCGAATCTTTTGGGATTAGCTCAACTCTACTACTAGTCTATTAACATGGCTGCAGCAACCTTCTATTCCATGTGTGTATTAATGGATGGCTACCATTTTTAGCAAGCTTCCATCTATAGCCGGGATCAGCAACCTTCAGCAGTCCAGCTGCTGTGAAACTACAACTCCCAGAATTCACACTTACTCAGCTGTTCTTGTAACCCCTGTAGAAGTGAAAGGAGGATTCTGAGAATAGTAGTTTCAGAACAGCTGGAGTGCCATAGGTTGCTAATTCCTGATCTATAGTATTGTAATACATTTCCCCTGATTACTAAAAAGAAAGGGTGGCTGAGTGTTGTGCCCCTTCATCTTTGCTCAACTCTAAAGCCGACCATACACTTGAGATAATGGCTGACTGCATTGCGGGCAATTAGTCTTCTATTGGATTGTTTGTATTAAGGACCCCACCAGCAACATGCCAGATTAAGGCCTCATGCATGCAACTGTATTTGTATTGTGCAATCTATCTGCATTCATTTCAATGAATCCCTATGTCCATTCAGTGCCCCCCCCCCCAAAAAAAAAAAAATTAAAAAAATTAGAACATGTGCTATTCTTGTAGAAGACGGATATGGTCGTGTGCATGAGGTCTTAACTGGCTCCCTAATCCTTGAGTACAATGGCAAATGATCGTCTGAATTGAGACAATCATTCCATTAACATGCAGTTTCAGGCATGATAACAGCCAAAATGTTCTAGCATGGCTGATTACGTTTTCCACAGGCACAAATCTGCCATTGACCATTACGAACAACCGTTCATGCTAGTTTTTCCATTTTGGCAAACGTTTATTTCATGTTTGGCCACTTTAAGAGCTTGATCTACTCTGTTTTAGCAATATGAAAGGTTTCACCAACCAAGTCCCACAAATCAGTGTGTTCAGTGCCAATGAAAAGAAACTGCTTCTGGTTGTACTGCGCTCTTCTGCCCACACACAAGAGGATCGATGTAGTTGGACTGGGCTATTGGGTATATGTGTCTACCTGGACTGGACACATTAGATGAATGATCTGAGAGAGTATGGAAAGAACTCTAGGGGCACTACTATTTAATTTTGGGAGAACCAGTAACACATTTTAGAACTTTAAGACCAAACCCGTACTCTGTGTAGGCTCGATAAAACTCTGAGATTATTTTTGTATTTTTTTTTCTTAAACAAAAAGTTTGGAGGACATTTATCATTGGAATTAAATCTGCTTTGTGGTGGTAATATTTCGCAAATTTTGGTGCACGTAATTTTATGTGCAAAATCTATCTATCTATCTATCTATCTATCTATCTATCTATCTATCTATCTAACTATTATATATTTATCTTCTATTATCTGTCTGTCTGTCTATATATCTATAATTTATTATCTATCTATCTATCTATCTATCTATCTATCTATCTATCTATCTATCTAATATCTTTCTATCTATATTAGTACAGAGTGAGCAAAAACTTGCCTTCTTTGTCCTTGAGTGAAGCAAATAAGCTTTTCAAGGAAAACGATTTTGTGCAGCGGTAGTTTACTCGCTCTAATTCAAACATGCCCTTCTCTTTTGAGTCAGTCTGTTTGTGCAACTTACCTCTTTATGGCCTCTTTGCCGATTTTCTAAGACTTGATTATGACACTACTAAATGTGAAAATCAATTCAGCACCAGTAACACTTTTCAAATTACATTCACACCGTGGATTGACTGTTAAGGGCTCATTACTGTTATTTTTCTAGAGAGTGGTTTATTAAACACAGTTACCTAATAAGCATCTTCTGTGGTGCAAATTGCTGAAAACAGTAATGAGTCTGATTAGACTTCATTTCAATTACAACGACTTGTCAAGCAAGAAAAAAAAAACACCCTCCTAGATGTGACTGAATTTGGCCACCGTGTGTTTCATTGCTGAGTGAGAGAATAGAGGAGGGAAAGGCTATCTTTGTGCATCTGTCTCGCGACTATAATGAATATAAAATGGAGCTTGTCTTAGGCCAATTCATGCACTGGCAAATTAGAAAGGCTCAAACAAAGCATGTTTTTTTTCCTTTTCTTTTTTCTACATGAGGATATAAAGTTCCTTTTTTATGTGTTTAAGGAAAATTATGTATGGACTAGATAGATAGATAGATAGATAGATAGATAGATAGATAGATAGATAGATAGCTATAGATAGATTATTATATTAATTTGCTCTTCAATGCACAAAACATTAGGGTGCATTCACACAACACCGCTGTGCTTTACGGTCTGCAGATTGCGGATCCACAAAACATGGATGCTGCCCATGTGATTTCCTCAATTTGTCGAACAGAACGGGCGGCCCGTTATAGGAATTCCTAATCTTGTCCGCAATTGCGGACAAGGGTAGGACATGCTCTATATATTTTGCGGGGGCGTGGAATGGAAAAACAAATGAATGGGTTCAGAAAAAATAGTGGAATGAATATGGAGCCATTAATATGGTCTTTTGAATGAGCCCTTACAGTCTAATGTGGCACACTGTGACTCTGTGGGTCTCTATTATATACCTGTCAGTACTCTGTGTGATTGACAGAAGCAGAGTCATTTTAGGGTGGAGAGGAAACAGAGAATACAAAGACTGGTGGGGACCCGGGAAGTATCATGACCTGAATGTCGGGTATTTGAAAGGCTTATTACTACTAGTGATGAGTAATTTCTGGGAATCCAGTTTGGTCCAATTCGACCAAATCAGGTGTTTGGTTTAATGCGGACTGGAATTGATTTGACCTGACCTGAAAGTGCTTCAGTCACCCTGAAAGGCTATGGATGATGTTCTGATGTTCATTTTCTCTTACTTTAAAAATTTGATTTTTTTGCTAAAATTTGAGTCAAATTTGTATCCTATCAAATCGATTCTCTCATCTCTAATCATTTTATTATTTTATATAATTTTGAGCTTTCTTTTTAAATGTAAGTGGCTGGATGACCCCTTTAGTTCCTCAATGCCAGCGTCCCTTCTAGAAAAATTCTAGAAGGGAAGTATAAGTGGGGTATGGCATTACTAGCCAGTGGAGCTAGGTAGTTTTCGATAAGCCTTTTTTCATTTATTGTCTTCTTTTCAGACTAAATCAAACCATAAAATAATTAATCATTTATGTTACACTTTTGCTTCTTATAGACATATTCCTGCACTTTAGAATTTGTAAGTTAATGTTTAATAGATATTACACTCAATTTAGGTGCAAAATGTAGGCTATTTAACAGCATTAAATGTCTAACCCCCATTAAATTATTCTCAGGCGCTGCTTCTTTTAGTGAAAAAAAAACTCTTAATGCGAAATGCTTTATAGTGATTAAGCTGTCATTTTTTCATCAATTGGTTACCTTGCTAACATTTTAATGCTTCTGTGAGTCCCACGGACACCGCCGACGAGCCAGTGTTCAGCATATGCCGTCTAATAATGCCATTTGACATTGAACTAGATAAAAGAATTTCTGTAGTAGTGTAGGGTTATAAAATGAGTGTGACAAAATAGATATGATAAAAGAATGCATACCAATATGTGCTGAGTAGCAGCAATGCGGATGATAGGCATTCCATTCCAAAGACCATTGTGAAGAGTAGTTGAAAAAAGCATGTTCTCTTTTTACACTGCTTGTAGAAGTGTCTTTGTATAAGAATTCATCTCACAATGCATGAATATGTAGAAATTTAGAAGAATAATATTGAAAAATAAGTGAAAATTTAGGAAGAATAACATTGTAAAATTAATATATGGGTAGAACAAAGAAAGAAAAACTAAAAATGTGACTCCAAAAATTCATTCAATATAATTCTACCGAGAACATATTGAAATGTTGAAATGTTAAGGTTTTGATAACTGTGTATAATGTGAAATGTCAATGTTTTGATAACTGTGTATAATTGGGGACATTTACTAATGACCTACAGCAGGAATGCTCAAATTATGGCCCTCCAGCTGTTGCAAAACTACAACTCCCAGCATGCCTGGACAGTCTACAGCTATTAGGGCATGCTGGGACTTGCAGTTTTGCATCAGTCACTGGTTGAGAATCCCTGACCTACAGAGACCTATAGGCTAGTTTGGTCCCCTCCATTGAACTAAATGGAGAATAGCAGCTACTGTTGGTAACTTATAGGTAAATGGAATTATGGTTCTCCCATTTTTGACCACCATTTTTGTGGTCCATCTCTACTACTCGACCATGAGGGCTGCTGGCTGTATGAAGAACCCTTCTTGATCCCACCATTGCATGATTTGCCCCATTGTATGACTTTAATCTGAATGTATCTATGCTTAGCAAGAGGCTTTATGGTGACCATTGATTTTCTACTTGTTGATGTCACAATCACCATCTTGAGATTTCATTATAACTAAATCGCAGTTATTACTACATGTCTGTCTGGTATTTGATCACTACAGGTGTCAGAGGCAGGGGTGCACCTAGCCTTTCTGCTGCCTGAGGTGAAAACTGAAACGGCGCCCCCTTCCCCTAATGGCAATTTCTTAACCCCTTCCCTTGGCTGTCCTGAATGGGGAAGGGTTCTCCACCCATACATTGCAATGTTGGATGAGATGGGCAACCATGCAATATGGCTGAGCAGAGTCTCTCATTTTTGATGGGTCTTTGGGAAGGGTCATATACTCTAACAGGCCCAGGGCATATGGAGTTGATTAAATTTAGTAACATCCTGTAACCATCCAGTCAAGAATTGTACTAACATAATGTTAAATGAAGACTATGTTCCAAGCTCCTGAGGTTTCTTGAGATAGATACAGTCTCTCTTAAACCAGAGGTGGAAATCTATCCTCATAATGCTCAGTTGTTTCATTTTGCAAAAGTGATGGTTGTGACACAATACCTTAGTTAATGTAACTACTATTATGTATTCTTCTCATTGGTGATACTGTCTCACCACATATCTAGAAGCCTTCAGTTGGAACAGAAAACTTTTAGCTAATGTTTGACTTTGTGTATATTATCAGTGGTGATTGCCTTGTGGTAAACTGAATAAGAACTGACAGCATGGACATTTGACATTGATAGTCATGGAGAGAAAGTAAGAAGTTTCAGACAGTCTTAATAGTGTAGTCACATATCAGATGTTAAGTGCTACTTATAAGGCACAGTTATATTGAAGTGCTAGTATTCAGAGTTTTACACTATGTGGAATATATCTAGTGAAGTCTGTCAGACAATGCAGAAGATTTTAGATGAGGCTAAAACTACCAGTTCCGGAAAATGTTGTTTTTTATTTATTTTACTTATATAGTTCTGACATATTACGCAGAGCTTTACAGACATCATCGTTTGCTGTCACCAGTGGAGCTCACAATCTAAGTTCCCCATCAAAATGTCTTTGGAGTATGGGAGGAAATGCATGCAAACATAAGGAGAACATACAAACTTCATGCAGTTCCTTAGTTGGATTTCAAACCTAGGACCCCATCACTACAAGGCTCCAGTGATAACTACTGAGCCACTATAGCCAGCACATCTTGAAACTAATGTATTTCTCAATTATTTAACATTGCAGCCTATGGAAAAATGACTGTGCTCCTATCAAGCCTTACCACAGGCAGGGGTTGAAGGGAACTTCATAGTAATAGGTACTGGAGCCTTTAGAAAGCCCTAGGCTGCCATAACAACTGAATGGTTCCCTTGATCTTGGTGTGAGTGAGCCATTTGGACCCAGGAAGGAGAGCACTCACCTCTCGAATGCCATGGTTGCAACTGACCATGGCATCTGAGGGGTTAAATTGCCAATCATCGACTCTACCTCCAGGTGTCTGCTGTGTAAAACAGCAAGCATCTAGCAGCTATGGCATGCGTTCAGGTTATGAGCAGGCTCCATGTTTAAATCTGCCGTACACGTGGACACTGCCTACTCAAGTCCCAAACGAAGTGTAATTCAGTACATATGTATGTCGTGATGGGGTTAATAACACATTACACTGTTGGATTTTTTTTTTATTAAAACACAATAAACAGATTATCCCTTTTTGGTGGCAGATGCCATTTTGTTTGTCATTTTATTTTTAATATGGTTTCCATAATATTTGTAATAGAGATTCATCTTAATCAAAGTGAAAAATATTTTGTAGAAGTCTAAAAATTTGATTACTTTGGAACTTATTTACTGATCTCTGGTCTTAAAATAAACAATGCGATACTCACCTTCGCTGTTTCCCTCAATTCTCGCAATGCTTCATAGATCCCCACTGATCTTCTCTACTTTCTGGTTCCTTTTTGCACAAAATTGTGGCCACTCAGCCAATCACAGGCTGAGGAAGATCAAGAGCACCAGGGGATTGGCAGGGTGAGTTTTGCTTTTTTAAGCCATTCTGCCCCATTTTACTTTTTTTCTTGCAAATTGTTGAGATGTATTTAAAATGTGTGTTAGGGAGAATTCCCAAGGGTTGGATCCCCATGATCAGCAGGAAGAATGAACTTATCTGAGCATCATTGCCCCTATAGTGGTTTTCCACGTAGAGTGGTGGATCTGTAAATGTGGTTGTGCCATTTCTTCTGACTGGTTGATCCATGAGGCTGACTCAAACATCGATGGACTATCTTAAAGAAGACTCCTCTTTAGAGAACATTCCCCTTCATTCTGGTTTCTGTAAATTTACAGAATTTTCATTTAAATAAAAAAAAAATACATTAAAATATTTGTTCTTATGGTCCAAATAAATTACATTTAATACTAGTAGACCGAAACACAGTTGTCCAGGACTACACAAACTCAGCCATTTACAGACCTTCCTCATAGGAGCAAATATTAGCCAGGTATATCAATAAAAAATGTCTCAGTGCTACTATATCAGTACAGTTTATTTTGAACTGATATTTGTATGTAAAGCATTTTACTGCCCCAATATTCCTGCCCATAGGTACTAACAGACCTTTCTAATTTCTTGGTACAATACACCATATCTCGGAAAACCACTTTCTTTCCCATTTCATTGAAGACAAAGGCTCATGATGGCTGTATTACATATAAGAATACATCTGTGTGGTAGCATTCATCAAGATCCAGAGGATTTTTTGGAGACAAGTTTTCTAATCCCTTAGCAATGTAGAAGTGCAGAATAAATCTGCCCTACTGTACTAGGAAGGTCTTCTTTTTAAGCGAGTTCCACATGCGGCGCAGGAAGGTAGTTTATCTTCATATAGAGCATTGTGTGAGAGAATACAACATTCAGCCCACACAAATGAATTTTATATGTAGTTTCTTCCACAGCCATCACATGGGGACTAAATTATACAGAGGTCTTGGGAGTGAAGGACACAGAATTAATGCTCTATGTCACCCTGTCCTATCAACAGATTTTTTATTTTTTTTATTGTAAGATACTTTTTATTGGTACATTAATCACGTAGTCTTTAACCATCCATAGCATTCGCTATTCTTCTGCCAAATAACGCATTTTCTCAATTTACAGACAATAAAGCTACGAGGGACATTTTTTTTCCACCTAGAAATAGAACCGATCGCCGAATCCTTGTCCTTTAAATTCTGTCTTGTACTCTTTTTTTTCCCCTTTTACTTGTGAAGTTAAACGCTTCGAAAAGTCATTTAAGAGCAGGGATGCCTTGTTCATTCAAGACTAAGGCCTGCAGTTATTAGACCTATAAATTTGTTTTTTGACCCCTGTTAGCTCAGTCTATTGGGTCAAAATTGAGTACAGCTTCTTTCAAATGTACTCAAATTGATCTTTTCCTTGATGGAATACTAAAACTGACGCTATATCTGTGAATTCATGTGTTTGTGTACGCGCGTGGCTGGCATTCAGCCTATATATGTAGCCATGTATTATGTGATGCAGCTATGCCTGTAAATGTGCAGCATTATTATGTGTTGTGAATAACATGAGGATTCACCCAGATGTATCCTACATCTGCCAATTTCCAGCACAAGATACATATTATCCTTAGCTTTCATGCATAAATTGCCCATGGTATTTATTTATTTATTTTTAATTTTTTTTTTAGGGGGGGCTACATCTATGTCATTTTACTGCTGGTATCTGAAATTGTCCTATGGAAAATATGATTTTTTTTTCTTATGATCAATTGTGTCTGGCCTATTTTATTACTGAAACAAATACTGTACAATCAATGACATTGTTAGGAAGGATTTCATAAAAAAGTCTGGTCAATTCCGGTATCAGTTTCTGGTGTTTCTGTATGGGAAAGAAATTACAACGGATGGACAGATATATGGGAACAAAGCCTAAACTTTCTTTGCACCACATATGTGAGTTATCCACATAGCAGATATCAACTCTTTTGCATACCCTGACCTAACTGTACAAGGGTATGGAGTGGGTTTACAAGTTAAGTCCAATCTATACATGGTGGGTGTCCTCTAACCTGCTATTGGCACCTCTATTTTGCAGGGTACAGATTGGTTGCTATTGCTGCCTTGGATCTTGTGAAGGCCCATAGCAACTGCCATAGGAAACTACTTGTTAAGCCTGCAGCAGGGCTTAATAGGAAGCCAGTGCAAATCCCATAACTGCAGTAGTACAGAATTGTAAGCTATGGTATGAGCAATCAATTATATTTTCATGTTCAATTCTCTGAGGAGGACTGAAAAATTAAAAAGTATAAAAAGAAAAGTTTTTTTTTAATTAAACAAACAAAAGAGATAAAAATCACCCCCTTTGCCAAATTTTACATATAATAATAATAATACAATGTAAATAATTGATATCACCCTGTCCAAAATAAATAAAACATAATAAAAACCATATAACTATGCTAAATCACTGTAATGATATGGATCCACATGATAAGGTTGTTGTGTCATATTTAGTGATCAGAACTTTTTTTTTGTTTCATTTTACCACCACAACTAATTTTTTCATATTTTACTATACACAATCTGGTAAACTAAATGATACCATTAAAAAATACAGCTTTTTTCTGTAAAAAAAATTAATGACTCTTGGAAGACAAGGTGGAAAAAACAAAAATGCACAAAACTAAAAGGTAACCAATCTCGAATGGTTAAAGATGTAAGGATGAGGAAGAAGTGAAAGTTAGTTTAAGGGGAAGGGGAGGGGGGGGCTAATATCTTTTATCTAAGATGTAACATTTCTTATATTTGACTGTACTATTTATGCAAATTTTATTGACTATTTAATGTCAGACCACGACAGACCAGAAAATATCTGGATCAACCCCAGTAAGTCTATTTGAATAAGCTGAATAGCGGTTTCTATCTATGGGGCAGCTGACGTGGCATGTGAAATGTCTGTAGTCCTCTGATCCGAGGACAGGTCTGTCCAAAGGACTTTTAATTCCTTAGAGAGGACCTGTCACCTCTCCTGAATTGTCACTTGAATTCCCAGTGGAATAACAATCATGAAGCATCTTTTCTCAAAACCCTGAAATCATGCAGTTCCTCTAGTATTCCGCCTTGAAATGTATAAGTAAATTGAGAATTAGGCTTTAGCATTGAGCAAATCAAAGTCCACAATTTGGACTGCGATCCGAATTTCAGGGAAAACTCTATTTGCTATGAAGCCAAATTTCCTTTTGGTAGCGAATCAATTTTCCCTGAATGATTGTAAAAAAAAAAAATCATACTTATCTCATCCTTTTGCGGCGATCCGGCCGCCACCATCTTGATTGAAGATGTCACACATCACGGGCCACACAAGATTTTGCTCTAGATCTTCAATCAAGATGAAGGTGGCTGGCTCGTCGCAATCAAATGGATGAGGTAAGTATGATTTTAATAATGGGGAGATCTCTGGATCGATGTGAGGTACAGGGCTGATTCTAGCTTTATTAGAAAGAGATTGCCATGTACTATATGATGTCTGCTTTTCATTTTTTAAATATTACTTATGGGATAACCCCTTTATGCCTGTGGTCTCCCGTTCCTGGATGCAGAAGTACATGGCTGTAGATTTTAGGAATCTGTATGTAGACTGACATGTATTGTTTGGTTCCCATAATTTACTTGTATTTGAAAATATAATCTCTCTTCCATAAAGGCTGGCTAAATATAGTTGACTGTATGTTGTTGCTGTCTGTTGACTCGCTCTTTATTTCCTGGAGCTGCTTATAGCAGGATTACTTGCTTTTGCTTTCCTCCTGAGCCTCGACTGGAGCGGCAGCTTGGTGATGCTGGCACATACGACTTGACAGCGGAGGCCCTGTGGGGCCTTGTTTAAAGATTGCCGAGTGAAGCAGCATGCACGATGGGCTGAGACTGGCCAGCGCTTATACTCTGCAAATTGATTGTTGCAGTTTCGCTGTTGAGATGATTTTTTTTTTCCAGTCATGCTGCGGTTCCTTTCAGCTCTACCGGCTGACGTCTTAAGCTGGAGAGCGACCAAAGCGCATAGAATAATGGGATGAAATAAAGTGCCAGTCACTGTTTGCTGGATTGGAGGTTTATTCCAATTAACGGCTACCTTGTCACAGATACATATTTATGTACATTGGAGTCTTGGTATCTTTGTGTGTGTAGATACATAGATGGATAGTAACCGCTGTGTGAAGCACAGACAGCAGCTAGACAGGCTGGAGGTGACTCCATAAGGTCCTGGTAGGTGGTCACAGGTATCTGGAGCCATTCTGACTATAGTGCATCCCACAGAAACCAGGAGGAGGCATAAGGGGAGGATCCATAGAGTGAACATGACCACTCTCACCATCGCACAGATGCTCAATTGAGTTCATTGTAAAAAAGGAAAAAAAGACGGGGTTACTCTTCTATATTTTGATTGTTTTCAAAATATATCTAAATAAATATAATATATAATGTAAACAATTAAATTAACATTTACATTATACTCCTGATGCTTCTGCCAGACCCCCGAAACGTGTTGAGTGCCGTGTTTTGTACAAATTAAAGGATCTATGACCAGAAGCTCTTCTTGTGGCTGCCGTCATATTTACTATCCAGAAGTGAACCCGACAGGGGAGGTATTGTCTGATGGTGTTATGTGCTTATCCAAGTGACAACCTCCTCCGTGAAGTGAGTGTATTTTACATTTTATATTTACTTTTAGGGGTCCTTATCTGTTTTTACTTTATATATATCATTATATTCTATATGTATTCCTTTACAATCCTATGATCTTATAGTTACCATTTATTATTTATTGGGATACTATTTAGAGAGTCTTTTGGCTATCACCCACCCACCCGCTCTAAATTCCTTACTACTGGCGCCTTCTGGTGGTCAAAACTTTTTACAGGGTGAAGTTTTCTGAGCCATTATACGACTTCTTGCAATTGAGTTCATGTCATGAGGAATTAGGGGGCCAGGGTAGTACTGGAAAGTCTTGGTCATGCAGTTCCAAAAAATCTCAGACATTTCTAGCCATGTGACATGTTCTATTGTCTTGTTGGAAAATTCCATTCACCCCAGGGAAGACAATCAACATGTATGGGAGTAAGTGATCTGCAAGGATGGGTACCCAACTCTGTTGAGAGTGCCTTTCACATGGATGAGTGGACCCATTTAGACTTGGCAATTAGCATAGGTGTAGCTTGTAGATTTCTTTCTTCTTCTCCATTGTATATTCAATGGGTGCACTTTCTGCTGCAGAAACTGACATGGTGTGGATTTGAAAATCCGTACTGCGGGTCAGTTTCTTCATGCATGTGGATGAGAATTGGTCCACATGGCTGCCGCTGTATTTGCAGCAATTCTGCACCGATGTCTGATGGTTTAATATGCGTTATTCATGCTTATACAAAGGACCCCCTAACCTGCATGCCAGCGCTGCGCTGGGAACATGGCCACTGATGGAGGATTCCATCCATCAGCTTCCTCCATTCAGTAACAGTGGGGACGGACTGCGCATGCGCAAATTTCCTTGATAGTCCTCAGTGTAAATGAATGGAAGCCGCTGTTGGACGGAATCCTCCATCACCAGCCATGTTCCCAGCTCAGCTCCGGCATGCAGGTCGGGGGGTCCGTAGGTAAACATGAATTATAACTATTAATTAGAAATGAGCGAATCATTCAAAAAATTATTCGCCAAACTTTTCCTAAAATTCGTATATTCTACGAATAGATTCGTTGTATTTGCGTACAAAATATACATTATTATGTGCTATTAGCAAACATTCGCTCACTAATAACGAACGTTCATTTACAAAATGTACGCAACTTCTTAGAAGACGTACGCATGAGTGTATAAATAGCTTACGAATCTCAGCGTACTATTGTCTAAGCGATTACGTAATACGCAGGCACGTACGAGCAGAGGCAGAGCGAATATTCGAGACATATATATGGTAAAGTGCAAATACATTATTATAGGTATAATATAAAAATTTGAAATATCACCTACCTAGTATGCTCACGGACACGTTTAAGTCTCTTTTCTTCTGACGCTTGTCATAGAACTGGAGCAGAGTCCCAAACTCAGTCGCAATTTGTAATCCACATAGCTAAAATTGTAATCCAAATGGGTAAAAAAAAAGCAGCAAAGGTTCCTTAAAAAGCCCTCTTTCAAGGGGCTCCCCAAATAACCTGAAAAGGGGGGAAAAGGGATGAGGCGCACGAATGCGCAACTTAATTTCCTGAGTTGCTTCGTCATCCTCCCGCGCTGGAGAAAGGGGCGGAACCACCAGGGAGGAGTCTACATCGCTGAATTGAATTCGTACGCAACAGCGTATAGAGTAACTAAATTATACGTAGAATAGCGTATAATTTATAGGACACACTACGTAGCGAATGCCTACAAAAGCGAAGCGAATCACCTAATATTCGGATTCGCTTCGCAGCTGAAAAATCTCAAGATTCGATACGAATCTACGAAGCGGCGAATAGATTCGCCCATTTCTACTATTAATCTATCGAATGTCAGTGCCAATAGTTTAATAACGATTACTACTAGCTGCATGCATGAGCTGTTTGTTACCAGCATATATGTAGCTAGTGATATAAACTGGCCAACCTCTTTAAGAACTGGTAGAACTAGAACTGATATTAAATCTGTCGCAATGTAAATTCAATATCAATGATTCAGGCAATAAATTGAATATAGATGATATAACCCTCTGGAATTTCTTTGTACATAAACTATTATTATCTGCTTGTAATTAATCCATTGCACCTAAAACCATTAAATCATTGCACCTAAAATGTGATAGCAATGTCAGGTTTGGTGCATTTTTGTTGACTGCATTCTTGTAAACTAACACAATTAACAATGTATCATCCTGCTAATTAACTTCCATAGTCTTGAAACAAACGTGAAACATCAGTAGGGAATTGACTTGCTACTATGTTCGTAATCTGGGTTCTTGTCGGAGATCATCTGCATGGGCTCTATATTTAAAAAAAAACATAAAAGGGTTAAATATGTTTAAAAAAATACAACATTTAGTAAATTTTGAATTGAGAATGATATAGAACTGTAAATGGATTTTATATGGAAGGGGACATGGAGGTGTCAGTTAGTCTGTCAACTGCATATCAAGCGATCTCCAGCAAACAATCAATTATTCAGAATATGTAATAGTGTTCAGGGATGTGTCAAAATGAGGTTTTTGAGTGGAGTATGACATCAGGGATAAATGTTTATTTCACACCAGCTGTGCACCTGTTACACATGTCATGTATGTTTGGAGTTTTTTTTCATTTTATTTTCTGTAATGATTTTCTGTTACCAACTGAAATAATGAATTTAACAACCTGTAGATGTTTTTTGGGAGTAACACATTGACTTTTCTGGGAGATTGTTCTGGGCATGCTCTGTGAGCTGTGCAGAAGTCATTGTACAGGGAGGGGGAGGAGGTGATCTCTGACCATCCCCTATTGTGAATTAATAAATGAATGTTGGGACCGTTTGTTTAATACATATATATATATATATATATATATATATATATATATATATATGTGCAAGACTTGCTTAGTCTTGCTTCTCTTTCTGCTCTTTTAGATATATGGTTGGATCCCTGATATAGTGAGGCAGATGCTTCTGAATCTTGAACGTCTTATCTGCTTCTCAGAGGAGATGATCAGCGAGTGCATTTTCAGTAACAATGTCTTAATGTTTTATTACTTGCTCATCATCATCTCTGAAAAGCAGAAACGATGCCGAAGCTTCAGAGGCAGTTGACTCATCACATAGGGCATCCCTCTGCATACCTGAAGGATCACAAATAGAGGCAAGACCTGTGTGTCCTCCTCGACACATTTACTGAGGTGGACACATAAGGGCTGTTCAATAGAATAACCCCTTTAGAGGGAATCTATCACCGACGATGTCCTGACTCCAGGCATCCCTACCATCAGTAGTTTAAGGAGGCTGTGGCACTCTAGTGATTGCAGTGGCCTGTTTCTAGGTCAGCGACATCACATTTATTAGCCACATGACCTATTTGCTGCCCAGTCCAATTCAAGTATTTGGGACTGGGCAGCAATATGAAGCACATAAACTGTAAGGCGTTAGGCTTTTTATGCTGTGTAGAGTCTGCAGCACTCACCGGAGCTCCACAGCCTCTTCAAACAGCTGGTCAGTAGGGTGCTAGGAGTCAGACTCCCACCAATCAGATATTGACCACCTATCCTAAGCATAGGTTATCAATATTAAACTCCTGGAAAATCCTTTTAATAATCATAATAATAATGCTTTTTCAATTGTTCCCTAAAGGAATAATTATTTAGACAATGAGATCTACATAGATCCCATAGAAACGATACAGTATTACTGAGTAGATATTGAAGAAATAGAGAAATAGTTGCAAAGCGTCATGGCCACTTCTTGCTGGTTTAAAAAAAAAATAGAAAGGACAAAGAATTCCAGGGACATCACTTACAAACCAAGGACTCTCCTTGGAGACAGGATACAATTGCCTGATTTACAGTTATTAACTCCATATCCTGTGCATATAATGTGCTGCAACATTGACCATTTCCAAACAATATTTTAATAGCACCACATGAGTTTATTTCACCTTCAGAGATCTCTTAGCCTGTGTTATTCATTCTACCATATGTTCTGTGCGCTTTCTATCTAGTTCACTGATTCCATGAAAGGTGTCCCCTTTTCTATAAAGAAAGTGAGCCATCAGCTAATATCCGAAGGTTCACCTCCTGATGCCCACCCTATTCAATCTTTTCTTGTCACCAATAAAGCTGGGGTTTGCCAAAGAGAAATGTGAATATGGTATTACAAACATGGTCTTCCTTACCTTCCTCTTGATTAGATGTATCCAGAGATGTGTGGTGCAAGATAACCAGAATTTTTTTGCAACACTCTGTCATGAGATGTCTATCCTATATGTCTATGTGTAGCCACACATTACAGCCTGGTTTTGCTAGCATTTCATAATATTTTATTGAATTTGTTTTTATGAAAAATTAGCCCTTAACCAAATTTAATGTAAAGGTCATTGCTACCCTGTCCAAATTAAAAGGCTGATCAGGTAATAGAGCAGGTGTGCCATAATAGGACAACTTCTTATTTGGCAATCCCCTGTTATGGGCCATAGAGGGAGGTCTAAGGAAGAATGCTTCCTTAGACCTCCCATGGAATCCAATGGAAAAAAAACCCCTCTATACGTATGACCCCCATATTAAATTGGAAGCTCACAGAGATAGAGAAAACTACCCATGTATCTCTATGGGGCCGCATTATGGTTCTGTGCAATGTGGGAGTCTTAATGTACCTTTGTGCAGGAAAGCTTATAAAAAGAGCAAGTCAAAGTGCAAGATTTTTTGTTAAACAGGTTGTCTGTCTGGTACCAACGTCACTCCTGATTCCCACATGACCGCTGCTACATCTCCCTATCGAGTGGATAAAAACATCCAGGGAGAGCTGCCAATAGCAGGCTGCAACGGGGTTGAGCCTCCTAAGCATCACCCGTGATGCTAGGGAGGCTTTTTCCCCTTTGGGGAGATGCAGCCGTGGCCGTGTGGGCATCAGGAGTGACACGGGTGCCGGGGAGCAGGGCAAGTATAATCCATACAAGGGGCCTGGGCATTTTGGGGGGCATTATAGGGGTTGGATAACGCCTTTAAGGTCTCCTATATATTATTAACATGATTGATGTATATTCAGTGTGTTTCCAGAGTTCTCTTGAAATGTGACTTGTAACAAATGCTGTGTCTATATGATAGATTCCGCTGCATAGAATCCAAAGGGTAAAACTGGAAAAAAGTTTTAGGGAATAGTCAGTGGGTTTTTTTTCCTTTTGACCCTGGAGACTTGCAGGGGAAACAGACTAGAAGACAAGCGCTGCTTGTTTTTTTTTTCTATAGGGGCTCAACACCAGAGCTCAGAAGCAGAAAGAAAGCAGTTGTAATTCATACAGAGTTGTAGGCTTTGTTTGATGAAAGCGATGGACCGCTGCCTGGGAGATTGCTTTGCTGCACTCCACGAAGCAGATTTGAAACTGTCGTGGACCACTTTAGATGAGAGTTGGATTATGGAATGACCTGCAATGTCTGTGTCATATTGTTCAGCACAGGGTGCATTATGCTGTGCTAACTAGGTGCTCAGCACCAAATAAGAGAGGTATCCTAGATGAGATCTGTCAGCTGTGTCTCATATTTTTAGATTGGGGAGAAAACTGATATTGTGCAGCCAGCCACCACTGCATACAGAGCATTTTAAGTGTTTCTGGAGACCCGTATCTGTGTTTTACAACAATGAATCACTGAACTGGTCTAAAAATAAGACTATCTGTTAATTGTCTAATATATTGTTACATGCAGTATATTGTGCATGAAATCATTATGGTATTATTGTATTGATTCTTTTCTTTTTTATTTATATAGGCTTGAAGATGCAGTGGACGCCAGAGCATGCTCAATGGCCAGAACAGCACTTCGATATATCGTCAACCACTAGGTCACCGGCTCATAAAGTGGAAGCATATCGTGGTCATTTGCAACGCACGTATCAGTATGCCTGGGCCAATGATGATATATCAGCTTTAACTGCATCAAATCTACTGAAAAAGTATGCTGAGAAATATTCTGGAATATTGGAAGGATCTATAGACAGACCTCTTCTCAGCAATTACACTGAAGCTCAGTCAGGCCTTGTGAATGGTAGAAAAAATGATGGAGAACCTTGGAACTCAGACGTCTATCCTATGAACTGTGTTTCTGATGTTATTGCTGCAAGCAAAACTGGAGTAGGAGCCACTATACCTCCATCAGATGCCAGCATAGGCAGTTCTCCTGGGGTGGGCAACAACTTGACAGAACCTAGTTATTCCAGTAGTACATGTGGAAGTCACTCAGTACCCAGTCTACATTCAGGGCTACCGTCTCAGGAATATGGAGCAAGCTATAATGGCTCCTACCTGCATTCAAGCTACAGTAGTCAATCTGCATCTGCATTGCCATCACCTCATCCATCCCCACTTCATAGCTCCGGCCTCCTACAGCCTCCTCCACCTCCACCACCCCCACCAGCTCTTGTACCAGGATACAATGGAGCCTCAAACCTTTCAAGCTACAACTATCCACCTGCGGGCTATCCTCCACAGTCTAGTGTTGGGTCAGGGTATAGCCCTGGAAGTGCACCACCTCCTTCTGCTTACCTTCCTTCTGGTATCCCTGCCCCTACTCCTCTTCCACCAACAACTGTTCCAGGCTACAGCTATCAAACACATGGTTTGACCCCAATTACTCCATCAAGTTCAGCTAGCTCCCTCAAAAGAAAAGCTTTCTATATGGCAGGACAGGGGGATTTAGATTCTAGTTATGGAAGCTATAGTTATGGACAACAAAGATCCTCACATAGCCCTATGTACAGAATGCCCGACACAACTATATCCAACTCAAATAGAGGAAATGGCTATGACCGAAGTTCTGAGTCTTCATCCTTAGCATTCAAATCCACAAAGCAGCTAGCTCCTACTGATCAGCAAAGAAAATTTAGCAGTCAGTCAACAAGAGCCCTTACACCACCTTCATATAGCACTGGAAAGAATTCAAGATCAAGTGAAGCTTTTGGAAAATACAACTCATCTGCAATCAATGAACACAATGAAGAGCATAGACAACTACTCCCACATACTCTGCAAGGCCCTGGACTTCATACAGCTACCTCATCCAACCACTCTGTGGACGAACAGCTGAAGAACACTGATACTCACCTCATTGACCTTGTAACTAATGAGATTATCAACCAGGGACATCCAGTTGACTGGGATGAGATTGCTGGCCTTGATTTGGTAAAGGCATTTATAAAGGAAGAAGTATTATGGCCTGTTATCCGTTCTGATGCATTCAGCGGGCTAACGGCTTTGCCTAGGAGCATACTTTTATTTGGACCTAGAGGAACGGGCAAAACATTATTGGGCAGATGTATAGCTAGTCAGCTAGGTGCCACATTCTTTAAAATTACCGGCTCTAATCTTGTCACAAAGTGGATTAATGAAGGAGAAAAAATTGTCCATGCATCCTTTCTTGTGGCAAGGTGTCGGCAACCCTCTGTGATTTTTGTAAGTGACATAGACATGCTACTTTCTTCCCAAGTAGGTGAAGAACACAATCCAATAAGCAGAATGAGAACAGAGTTTCTTATGCAGTTAGATTCTGTTCTTTCATCTGCTGAGGACCAAATAGTTGTTATTTGTGCCACAAGTAAACCCGAAGAAATAGATGAATCTCTAAGGAGATATTTCATGAAGAGACTTCTTATCCCACTTCCAGACAGCACAGCCAGACATCAAATAATAATACAATTGCTCTCACAGCACAATTACTGTCTCAATGACAAAGAAGTTGCACTCCTAGTCCAGCGCACAGAAGGTTTTTCTGGACTGGATGTGGCTCGCTTGTGTCAGGAAGCTGTGGTTGGTCCTCTCCATGCCATACCACCCTCAGACCTCTCAGCTATTATGCCGAGCCAGTTGAGGCCCGTAACATATCAAGACTTTGAAAATGTATTCTGCAAGATTCAGCCTAGCATATCACAGAAAGAACTTGACACGTACATTGAATGGAACAAAATGTTTGGTTGCAGTCAGTGATAATAAACATTGCAATGATTGCTGGCACACAGATCTAGGTGACCAAGGGGTAAGAATCCCTTTTTTGGCAGTTGCCTCAATGATAAAGGTAAAAAGGCAGCCAAAATAGACTTGCTTCTTCAGATGGTAGACTTTAATGTGCATCAAACAGCCAATGTTCTGAATTGAATGACGTGACAGTGAGCATATTTTAATGCTTAGTTCTGTTTAACGAAACCAACATTCAAAAAGAAGCAGGGTGGACATGGGTTGACATTGGAAGGACATGAATCCCGCATACTGATTCCATTCTGCTGTTCTTGAAATTTAGTTGCTGTCTAAGTGCCTAAAGTGGTGCTTTATTTTTTTGTTTGCCTCACAATTACATTGGTGGCATGTGCTAATATTAAGAGCTTTAACTTCAAACATTAATGGACTATAGATGAACAGATAAGTTGAAAAGACAGAGAGCCAGATTTTTTGTTTTTTTGCCATGTTACGAGCAACAGTATTCCTCAGTCCTGTCTGTTCTGCAGAAGGGATAAGAAAATTAATCTGGAACTTAATTTCTGTAGTTTATTTCTTTTAACGTTCTGTCTGCAAAAATGACAAACAAAAAAAAAAAACCTCAGGAAAGTTGATTTGTACAGTACCTCAAAGGAATGTGTTGAAAGCACTATTTACTGCTGAGAGAGATGGTTGGCGTCATTGTTGCTTTATATAACAAATGTATGTTTACCTCAAAAAAAATTGGAAAGTGGCATGGAAAATTACTTTGAATGTATTTGGTTGATCCTAAAGAAAATGGCTAATGTCTTGCCATATTAATTTGTAACTGACTTCTCCCTATGTAAATGACACGTTATTCAGAATGACCATTTACGATATTAAATCAAAGGTTTTTTTTAAATAAGTTCAGATGGTGCAAGTATTCTTTATATAGAGATATATTTACAGAAACAAAACTTTTATGGCCGGAATAAACTCAACATTAGTCCAACAACTGCAAAAACAGTTTAGTTTTTATTAAAGCAAAGCCCCAATAGGGTCAGTTGTAAGCACTGACATTGTAGGTAGCCATTATGTTTCCTAAATATACATTGGCTTATACCTGATATGTTGTACAGTTTTGCAGTTGACACATTGGCCAAGAAGACTAATGGTTACCGTTTATTAAAAAAAAGTGTGGATCACTTTAGGTGATCATAAAAGAGATTCAGTTTAGGCCTGGCCTACATGGTGACTTCTGGTTATGCTGTCAATGAACTGCTGTGATAATGGTAAAAAATGGGAGCTACCTTGCATTGGTTGGAAAAAATTCAACCTTGTAGGATTTTTTGCTAACCATTGCAAGAATGCTTGGCATTTTTTGCTATAGGAAATGACTGCAGTGAAGACCAGGTATCCCAGGTTTTAAACTTTTTTTTTTTCTGAAAGACCCAAAATGTTTGCTAACTTTCTCCATGACTGGGGCTTATGACTGGCACACAGAAGAAGTTTTATTCGGCCTTCCAAAGTCAAGTTGATATATGGGCTGAAGACATTCAGTATTAGCATTGCAACCAAAATACATATGAAAGTGAGATGTATTTAATTTTTTTATTATTTTATTTAAACAATGTACTGTGGGGTTCTTGTACCTGTGTTTTGGTCTAGAAGACATACCTTTCTTCATCTTGTTGTATACTCTTGGACTACATGTGACATAACTCAAGAAGGCTAAAAGAAACCATATGCCCTTCCATTTCTGAAGAAATATTTTGTTGACACTCTTTTCCAAACTGGAAAATTGAAGCTTTATTGCATAACTTTAATTTTTACAAATATTTAACATTTGGTTTATTTGTTCTTGATGTTTGATATGTAATATTATTCCATGAGCTATTAATATTTTATGGTTGCCATTACTGGCTCCAAAGAGTCTATCCTCCTGTTTTATTTTTTATTTTGTTTACCTACAGGTACCTACATTTACTATGTATTTTTAAACAATTGTCTAATACTTGTGACATTTATCTTTTATTTTTTCCCCCTAACTTGTACTGTCATCTACTGTGGTTTGTTTATTTTGGCAGTTTTGTTATTTACGACATATCAAGACAGCTAATTGATGCTGGGTGATGCATTTTGATCGAGGAGTAGTGTACAGATTATAGCTGTCTCACGCCTGCCAACTCATGAGCAGGACAGCTTGGCTTTTTTGAATGTATTGTTTTTGTTTACTTTAAATGGAGACAGTGGCAAAGCTGTTCCAAGGCACTGGCAAATGATGTACATTTTCGACATTAAATAAATGCACTGAACGTCGTACAGAGAAATTCCATTACATTTTGCTCCTGTTTATTTGTTTACTCTCAGAAACAAATATGTTTCTCTTATTATTTTTAGGAAAATTTGATGTTGAAAATGAGAAAAAAAAATTGCACTTCCAAAGACAAAAATACGCATTGAGAATCAAACCTATTTTCCAAGAATAAATGGGTGCCAACAATAACTAGTGTAATTGCATGTCTTTTCTTCTTTAAACATAAAGCGCTCAACTTCATCTCTTTCAGGAACAAGTATATTATTAGTAAATTACATTGCTGTGAACAAAAGTGTAAGGATTTTTAGTGTCTCAAAGTAACTATTAAATATATTGTGTCAGATTTTAGAAAAAAAAAATTCTAAATACTTAACCACCACTATAATTACTACTAAATTCCACCCTGTTTAGATTTTTTTTTCAACATTTTTATAAATTATTACATCTGCTTTAAGTTATGAAAGTGACTAGTGTTGAGAGAATCGAAGTCAAATGAATTGACTTTGATCTGAATTTCAGGAAAAATGTGATTTGCCATGAAGCCAAATTTTCTTGTGGTTCATAGTAACGAATACATTTTCCCTGAAGTGGGGAAAAAAACATACTCACCTCATCCATTTGTGCACGAAGAAGCCGCCGTGGCCATCTTGATTGAAGATACTGCAGAAAATCTTGCCCAGCGTGATGACGTCATCACCCCAACAGATTACACATAGTGTCTTCAATCAAGATGGCCATGGCGGCATCTATGCGATCAAACGCATAAGGTATTTTTAATTTATTTATTTTTTAGCGGTTTAACCCCTAAAACCCTATGAACGCAGAATCTGTTGGGTTCAATAATGAGGGGCGTTGCGATTGTTGTTCCCTTTCATTGTGCTTGCTACATACAAAGAAATGCACGTTGTGACAGCTGATTGGCGGGGTCCCTGGTGTCAGACCCCCATGATCAGATACTGATGACCTATCCAGAGGATACTGTAGGTGATCAATAAAAAAAATCTAAGAAAACCCCTCTAATCACAAAGTAGGACAGCCCACATGACTCCTAGTCCTAAGCATGGAAAGAGCAAATATTTAAATATCAAATTTTATGTTTTACTGAATCTTTTCCCCAGAAAACTATATAGCAATCTGCTTATCTCCTCCTGCCCTATAATTTGATATGTCCTCTGAATTCAGTTCAGTTGTTATATTTTCTTGCACTGGTACTGCTTCTTAGGTATTTCAGAAATGAATACAGTGGTGCAGTCTGTAATCCTTAAAGGGGTTGTACAAGTTGTCTAAAAACATGTAACTGGTATAAAATAAAAAATTGATACTCACCTCTTTTCTCCTCTGCTTTTTCCCATGCTGTGCTCTAGTCCACTACACTGCCTTTTTTTCCTAGTTGCAGCAGTGCAAACAGGTCGCTACTGGCCGCTGGCCTCAGCAGTGATAACATGTGCACGGAACGTCCCTTTTGCAGCCAGGAAGATTACATCATTGGCAGGAAGGACCGGAGCACAATGCAGGAAGAAGCAGGGAAGAAAAGGGTGCATTTAATTACTTTTATTATTTTAAACCATTTACAGGGGCTGCCTACGTTTTTATTTCACTCAGACTACCCTTTTAAATCCTTTTAAACATATATTTCTAGCTTAGGCGACAAATGAAAACCCTAAAATAAGAACAAAGTGAGGCTTAAAATGGACACTTATCCAAATGCTCTCTTATTACACAGAAAGAGCCCCTATAAAACAAAATGGTTTTCTGGGAACAACTGAAGATAAATGAGTAGAATGGTTCTCTTCTAAAAGTTGCTATACACATGAGATAGCAGTTGGATGAAGCAAGGGGCGTAACTACCATAGCGGCAGACTATGCGATTGCTATGGTGCCCAGGACAAGAGGGGGCCCAGTCTTAGCTGGGGTTATCTCCTCCTCTACTTGGTCTGAACTCTACCCTCTAATGGAACAACGTTTAGCAAACGAGGCGGTGGAAAAATGACCCAAGGGTCATTGAAAAGGGTTTAGGTAGAAACCCATCTGTCCTGTGTTGGGGGCCTGGTTTGATCCTTGCTACGGGTCCTTACTTCTCTATGTATGCCATTGGATGAAGCTACATGTTTATTTCAATGGAAATCACAAGATTAGTCCCGACAAATTTTATCAAACATATAAGACCAACGTAAGGGATCCAAAAAGCTTTATAGTATTATATGATTGTATCATCATTCATAAAGGTAATGATTGGGTTAGAATTGTGACATCTACTAATTGCACTGATTTTCTTTCTGATTTTGTATGAATCAGACAAAAAGTATGACATGTCACATTGGATGCTGTATTATGGCACTAGATTAACACGGAACAACATACAGGAAATCCTGCACATGGCTTTTATCTTATATGTACAGATGCGTCCATTGATCTTTGGTTAACGTGTCCTGAAAATACAAAAACAAAAACGAACAAATGAAAAAAAAACATGATTTTTTTTTAGACTGTGGCCAAAAGGTTTTGATGTGATTTACAGTTTATGAAGGATTTTACTACCATATCTTGATTTAAATTGAACTTATTTGATGAGGAGTCCTAAACTGCAGTCAAACAAATGTAAGGCTGGACACATCTCTATGATAATGTGCAGATTTCACCAAAGCCATCTACTTGGAACTCTTGGTATCTCAGTCACTTATATTTCTTTTCATAACTATACATGGACAACCTTCCTGAAACCTGTCCTGACATGTCTCTTTTAGCATCTACTTGCATCACTCTTGTGTTAATAACCTTGGAGCATCTATTCTGTATTATTTATGCTAGAAGTGATGAATTAATTACTAGCAGTCTGCAGTAATGGAGCAGACGGACGTTATCTGTTGGGGATGTGCCCTTGCACAGTGTGACCTTATCCAATGAGTGCTGCTAGTGTCAGACTGTGCAGGGACACACCCTCAACCAGTAACACTCTGCTGGACCTTTATTGTAAACTGCTGGTAATTCATTCATGCCTCTATGGCACATCATAGA
The DNA here is from genome assembly GCA_900303285.1 of Rhinella marina. NCBI lineage: Eukaryota > Metazoa > Chordata > Amphibia > Anura > Bufonidae > Rhinella > Rhinella marina. The sequence goes on from ONZH01017588.1 coordinate 193,772, forward strand.
GTCTTAAGAATAGATGCTGCAGAAATGTTATTACATGGGGAACGCATATACTTACTAAAACAGACATGTCAGAGAGTTAGGTCCCCTTTAAGCCCATGACAACATGCTGAACCAACAGAAAAGTAACCAGAACACAATAGCATCCCATTCAGAATTTTTTTTTTCTTTTACTGGATCAACACCTACATGTCAAGTGTTGTCTTGGCACAGATAAAATCTTTTCTCAAGCTTAAGACTTGACTATTTATATGGCTGTTCAGAATTAAAAATTGTCTGTCCATTGCAGCTCAGCTCCATGGGAATGAATGGGGCTGACCTGCAATACTGCCACAACCTGTGCAAAGTTGGGGTGCTATTATTTGGAAGAAAGTAGGGATGTTTCTCTAATCTTGAACAAGCCCTTCAAGTCTTAGAAGATCGAGTCTTGTAGAAGATCCAGCCTTCCTTCTTCATTAATGCAAACAATGTAACACGACCTGCAGTGAGCCAGTTAGGATAGCGAGCCTCTTTGAATGGAAATGGATAGAAAATTGAGACCGACACTGCTGCTCAGGAAAATGGAAACTAGTTACCATCAACACCGAGGAGAAACCGACGTGGAGTAAGGAAATTATGATAAATGCACTTGATTGACACTGTTCAATTGTTTACTTTAAGTAGAAAACATTTTGAGTAGAGATGAGCGAATCATTCAAAATTTTATTAGCCAAATATACGCAGAATGTCTGACAAGAATCGTATTTACACGAACTTATTCGTCGAATCTATGTAAAAAAAATAAATTGTTGTTTGGCGAACATTCCTGCGTAAATTACGTACGTACAGTCAGCGTAGTTAAAAGTACGCAATACGTAAGCATTAGCGTACAAAATTGTGTGCGAATCCTTAACGTACTATTGATGCGTGAATGCATCATACGCACGAGGCTAGGCCCCGGCCTACAGTCTTTAGAGGAAAACTATATGAACTAGAAAAATAAGGTGCTCACTGCTGCTAACTTTCAATAAGTTAATAATTTACTAAAAACACCGTACAATAAGTGCATAATAGGACACATTGCAGTACCAGAAAAGTGCTCAACCATTAAAAATAGTGTAGCTAAACTACAGCAAAGACATAAGTATGCAAACATTTTAGTGCAATCAATTTCAAATTTGCAAGCATAAAAGGCTTAAATATACAGTACAGACCAAAAGTTTGGACACACCTTCTCATTCAAAGAGTTTTCTGTATTTTCATGACTATGAAAATTGTAGATTCACACTGAAGGCATCAAAACTATGAATTAACACATGTGGAATTATATACTTAACAAAAAATTGTGAAACAACTGAAAATATGTCTTATATTCTAGGTTCTTTAAAGTAGCCACCTTTTGCTTTGATTACTGCTTTGCACACTCTTGGCATTCTCTTGATGAGCTTCAAGAGGTATGTTTGAGTCTCTTCTTATGGCTCCTAGTTGGCATTAGCAATGATAAAACAGTCTGTCAGGAACACATATTCCAAAATTCAATTGTAATCCACGTGAGGTAAAATTGTAATCCAAACAGGTAATGTGTAATCCACATGGATAATAGAGAATAGCAGCAAATAGAGATCCCTTTTTGTAAAAGGGGCTCCCAAAGAACCTGAGAAGGGGAGAAAAAGGAAAATAGGCGCACTTCGGCGCAACAGGGAATTTAATGCAGAATGGGGGGAGTCCTGACAGCCATGCCCATCTGGGTGAGAGTTAAAATGGGGCGACACAAACTAAACAAAAACAATTGCCAACTAGCAGCTCACCCGTCACCCATGGTGTGGCTCCCATAGGTCCTCCTGCAGTGTCCTTGACAGCCAGTAGTAGGTTCCTCAGATGAGGGACCTGAAATCCTCCTCGCTGGAGCTGCTGCTGAAGCTCATCAGAGGACGCTCCTGTCTCTTGTAGGCCATGCTCGCTGCGGTGGTGGAGCTCCAGTGCCCTCTTGTTCCTGAATTCGGACTTGACCGGGTCCGGGTGGTGGTCACGCTGGTGAGCGCTGCAGCCACTTGAGCTTTTCAGGATCCTCCTGCCGGGACAGCTGGGGTAAGAACTTCTGGCTGCAGCGGTGGAGGCAAGGTTGCATCCAGGGAAGAAGACCCAGCTTCCCCGGCTGGCCTTACCTTCCATGGCAGCTGGTACTGGTGGATGACCGTTGATTGAATAGTGAACAATGACGTGGTCAGATGACCCAGCTGTAAGGACTGTGGTGGTGGTGCTGGCAGTCCAGAATTCAGAGGCTCTGGCTGAGGCTCCAGCTTTTCCCTGAACCGGAGGACGCCATCTGGGAACTCCTGCAGGCAGCGCAAGTGTCCTGGACCTGGTGGTTCTTCCGGCCACACTTCGGGTTCTCTTGTAGGCACTAGAGGCTTTGACAGGAGGGTAACCCCGGTCGCAAATGGGCCCTTCAGGGACGCCATGGGGGTGTACTCCACCTGATCCCCCACGTATAGGCCATGCCGATGTTGTGGCAGGTATGGCCGTTTCACCGACCTGCGGCTCATGAAATATTCCTTCCCATCCTCGTCATCCTGCAGGAAGCCAGACCCTCTCCCAACCGAAAACCAAACTACATTTCCTTTCTTGTGTTCCAGTGAAGGATCTCCCGGCCTAGGGTGGTCAAGAACTTGTATAACCCAGTCCTACACTGCGGTTTTATACTCCCAGAGGGTCTGTGCATGGGCCGTCACAGATAACGGAACAATGGGGTTCTAGTGTATGGAAAAGGGTAGATCTCCTCCTGGGTGGCGAAGTGGACGCTCAAGCCACCTCCGCCAAACGAGTCATAGCGGACACTCCAGCCGCAGAAGTCAAAGCAGATGCTCCAGCCGCCTCACCAGTCGCAGCAGCAGTTGGTAAGGAATAGAATGACCCAGGCACCGAAGCTGGGTTTCTCTTGATCTTGACTTGTGACTTGATGTCTGAAGCGGGGGGTGGTTGTGGTAACTCGTTCCCAAAGACCATCTTGTTCCAGTTGGGACGCAGGTCACGCAGCTTTTTTTGAGCCATGCTTGCAGTTGTAAATACTTGCTCTCTGGTCAGCAGTCAGCACTGGTCTAAACTGGTTCAGAGTGACTCAGAGGAGGGTGGAGTACTGAGGGAGGAGTCTTCACTCCCTATACATGCAAATAGTTAGTTCCTGGTGGGCTGGGCTAGCTTTTTCCAGTTCTGAGGGGAGCGTATCCTCACCTTCCCATATCGTCATTGTCCCGCCTAATGCATAATGCGTACGTTTCTTACGGTTCATACGTATCGTACGTATAGTTAGCGTGTAAAATTTTGCGTACATTTACGAATAATATGAAGCGAATCCAAGGAAATTCGGATTCGCTTTGCAGCTGAAAATTTCCAAGATTATATACTTCTACTATGACTGATCAAAACGGAATGCCTCTAAAGGTTTCCGTTTTGATATCCGTCTTATGAACTCCGTTATTTTCCGTTATAACGATGTTATAACGGAAAGCCATAATGGAATCCATAACGGTGATGTGAAGAAGCCATAACTTTGGCGCATCCACCGGCAGCACAGAGTGACTAAGACTGGTGTCTAAATCGTCGGTAAATGTCCCTTTTACTATTTATATATAATTTATATGGAAGACACTGCCATAATTACTAGAGATGAGCGAGCATGCTCGTCCGAGCATGGTGCTCGTTCGAGCATTAGGGTACTCGTAAGTGCTCGATGCTCGGACGAGCATCTCGCCATACTCGTGGAAATGGCATCTCCCGCCTCTTGCATGTTTGGAGCCTATAACTCAGCCAATCACTAGCATGGAGACTTTGCGATACCCCAGCATCACGTGGGGCCTTACATGTCGATAGCAGGGGTTGGCTGGCCAGATCAGGTGACCCTGGAATATACTAGTGACGTCCGGCGGTGCTCGGCTCAGAAGCTGCCTGGATGTACAGATCTGCTGCGTGTCAGGGAGAGTGTTAGGGCCTGGATTTAGTTCTCTGTTAGGCAGGAGTGATCTGAAAAGAACCCAACAGCCCTTCTAAGGGCTACAAGACACTTTTTGTTTGTCTCCTTCTGGCTGGGCTGGCTGACAGTAGTAGTGCAGCTATCGCCATATTTGCAGCAGTTTGTAGGGAGACTGCAAATAGGTTTTTTTTTGCTCTCAGTGATATAGATCGATTTCAAACAGCTCAGTGGGACAATTTTGTGGGTTGCAGTGAAATAGCCACAGTCTGCAGAACCCTTTTTTCTCTCTAACTGATAGATACTGCAAGTCACATTACAAAATACGTTTTTTTGCTCTCAGTGATACAAATCCATTTTTAACAGCTCAGTGGAACAATTCTGTGGGTTGCAATCCAGCACCCCAGTCTCCACAATCCTTTGTTTCTCTGTAATTGATCTATACTGCATGTCACATTAAAAAATACGTTATTTTGCTCTCAGTTTTACACATATCTTTGAAAAATTTTAGTGCGACATTTTTGTGGGTTGCTCTAAAGCAGACCAAGTCTGTCTAATCCAATAGTTTCTCTGTAATTGTTATATACTGCACGTCACGTTAAAAAATATGTTATTTTGTTCTCATATCTTTGAAAAATTTCAGTGCAACATTTTTGTGGGTTGCACTAAAGCAGACCAAGTCTGCCTAATCCAATTGTTTCTCTGCAATTGTTATATACTGCACGTCACGTTAAAAAATACGTTATTTTGCTCTCAGTTATACACATATCTTTGAAATATTTCAGTGCAACATTTTTGTGGGTTGCTCTAAAGCAGACCAAGTCTGCCTAATCCAATTGTTTCTCTGCAGTTGTTATATACTGCACGTCACGTTAAAAAATACGTTATTTTGCTCTCAGTTATACACATATCTTTGAAAAATTTCAGTGCAACATTTTTGTGGGTTGCACTAAAGCAGACCAAGTCTGTCTAATCCAATTATTTCTCTGTAATTGTTATATACTGCACGGCACGTTAAAAAATACATTATTTTGCTCTCAGTTATACACATATCTTTGAAAAATTTCAGTGCGACATTTTTGTGGGTTGCAGTGAAATAGCCACAGTCTGCAGAACCCTTTTTTCTCTCTAACTGATAGATACAGCATGTCACGTTAAAAAAAATATGTTTTTTTGCTCTCTTTTATACAAATATATTTTAAACAGTTCAGTGGAACAATTGTGTGGGTTGCAGTATAGCAGGCCAGTCGGCACAACTCTTTTTATTCTCTCTAACTGATAGATACTAGACGTCACGTTAGAAAATACGTTTTTTTGCTCTCTTTTATACAAATATATTTTAAAAAGTTCAATGGAACAATTTTGTGGGTTTCAGTACAGCAGGCCCAGTCTGCACAATCTTTTTTCTCCCTAATTGATATATAATACAGTTATATACACAAAATGTTGAACCCCAGAGCTAAGCATCGAGGACATGGGCGTTCAAGTAGTGCAGGGGGCAGATGCCGTGGTTCTAGGCAGGGTGAGACAGTACCTGCTGATGCGGGAGCAGTGGAACGCCGCAGAGGTTCACTCCCTAGCTTCATGTCGCAACTTACAGGGACACGTGGTAGAGCACTATTGAAACCACAACAGTGCGAACAGGTGATGACGTGGATAGCGGATAATGCGTTGAGTAATTTATCCACCAGCCAGTCTTCCACGCCGTCCACCCACGCTAGCCAAGGGAGCACTCCTCTGGCTCCTCCAGCTCAACCTCCTTTCCCCCCAGCCTGCCCCCCCCCCTGGAAATTTTGGAATGAGATCCGACATACTCAGAGGAACTCTTTTCAGGACCCTTCCCAGAGTCACAAACCACTGCTCAGGTTGCTGCTGACCTATTTCCCGATGCCCAAGAGTTCCAACTGTCGCAGTCTGTGGGTAGTGAGAGTGTGGACTTAGTGGAAGTAGTGTGTCAAGAGGTGTCGGACGATGAGGAGACACGGTTGTCAGACAGCGAAGTTGTTGTCAGGGCAGAAATTCCGAGGGGGGAGCAGATTGAGGAATCGGAGGATGATGAGGTGACTGACCCAAGCTGGGGTGATAAGCCGAGTGAAGACAGTGCTTCTAAAGGTGGAGGCAAGTGCAGCACCAGAACAGGTTGGAAGAGGCAGTGATGTGGCCAGAGGGAGAAGCAGGGATAGAGCTGGTGCATCAGCAGCAACTGTTTCACGTAGTGAAGCTCACGTGGCGAGGCCTAGATGTACGCAAGTCTGGAGGTTCTTTAAAGAAATTGTGTATGACCGACGGACTGTGGTGTGCAACCTGTGCCACACCAGGATCAGCAGGGGTGCCAACACTACCAGCCTAACCACCACCAGCATGCGCAGGCATATGAGTGCTAAACACCCCACTCAATGGATCCAAGGCCGTTCACCTCCTGCGGGTCCCACCACTGCTCCTTCCCCTGTGTCATTCGCTGCCTCTGTGAGTCAACTCCCTGCCCAGGACCCCTGCATGAGCGCCTCCCGCCCGAAAACCACCCCTTCGCCTCCACGATCCTCCACACTGTCCACCAATGTGTCCCTGCGCAGCGTTCAGTTGTCTTTACAGCAGACATTGGAGCGCAAGCGGAAATACAATAACACCCACCCACATGCCCAAGCCCTCAACGTCCACATCTCCAAACTGCTGAGCCTGGAGATGCTGCCCTATAGACTGGTAGAGACCAAGGCGTTCCGCAACCTCATGGCGGTGGCTGCCCCTTGGTATTTGGTCCCCAGCCGCCACTATTTTTCCCGATGTGCCGTCCCAGCCCTACACCAGCACGTGTCAGACAACATCATCCGTGCCCTAACCAATGCGGTTTCTGAGAAGGTCCACCTAACCACGGACACGTGGACAAGTGCTGCTGGGCAGGGACACTATATCTCACTGACGGCACATTGGGTTAACTTGGTGGAGACTGGGACTGAGTCTGACCCTGGGGCCGCTCATGTACTGCCCACAACGAGGATTGCGGGGCCTACCTTGGTCACGGTTTCTCAGATGTACTATGCCTTTTCCTCCAACCCCTCTTCCTACTCCTCCTCTGAATTACCATCCGTGGGCACGGCGCCTTCAGTCGGTAGCTCTAGACGCAGCAGCAGTGCCGTGGGTAAGCGCCAGCAGGCGGTGCTCAAACTGCTGAGCTTAGGCGACAAGAGGCACACCGCCCAAGAGCTGTTACAGGGCATCACGGCGCAGACCGATCTGTGGCTGGCACCGCTGAACCTCAAACCAGGCATGGTTGTGTGTGACAACGGGCGTAACCTGTTGGTGGCTCTGCAACTCGGCAGACTCACACATGTGCCATGCCTGGCCCACGTGTTTAATCTCATAGTTCAGCTGTGTTTTTGGTGTTTTGCCTGCTACCTCACTCTAACTCGGTCACTCTGTTGTCACCGCCATACAGGGTCACCCTAAATTTTATTTGTGCTTCGCCTGCTACCTCCTTCTAACTCGTTCACTCTGTTGTCACCGCCATACGGGGGTCACGCTAAATTTTATTTCTTCTTCGACTGCTACCTCAGTCTAACTCGGTCACTCTGTTGTCAACCCCAATGCTGCATAAGGGTAAATTTTTGGGTGCTTCACCTGCTACCTCAGTCTAACTCGGTTACTCTGGGTTCACCGCCATGCTGCGTCAGGGTAAATTTTTGGCTGCTTCACCTGCTACCTCAGTCTAACTCGGTCACTCTGTTGTCACCGCCATGCTGCGTCAGGGTAAATTTTTGGGTAGCTCACCTGCTATCTCATGTAACTTGGTTACTTGTTGGTGTCACCGCCATGCTGGGGATAGGACAGCAGTGCCAGCATGGGCATGGGTGATGGACCTGTGTTGCACCTAGTTGGGTGCTTCCCTAACATGTGATGGGCATGTGCCTCGCCCTTTTTGGTCTGGGTGAGCACAATTGCCTTGAGGGTCACCACCAGGCTGTTGCAGGAGAATTTGGGGTAATGGTGGGATTAGGCAGCCTCAGAGGCATCCATGCATGCTGCCCCTGCTGTTTCCTGTCCATTTCCGTGGTGTTTCCATCATTTTCTGAGGTTTCCAGGTTTTCACCCAGCCTTCCCTAGGCAGAGCCTTGGTCCCCTGCAAAAAATGCTCGCGTCTCCCATTGACTTCAATGGGGTTCATTACTCGAAACAAGCACCCGAGCATCGGGAAAAGTTTGTCTCGAATAACGAGTACCCAAGCATTTTAGTACTCGCTCATCTCTAATAATTACCCTTACAAAGTAAAGAGATGGGAACTGTAAAATGATCCATAAACATTAACTGTTGTTTCAGTGTTTTTAAGTCAATAGTACATGTAAAGATTAGAAACTTATAATATATCTTATTACAGAAAAATGTCACTTTTCCTATACATTTGTCCGGCTTCCTCTTTTTCACAGACTTAAATCGTTGCTAAAATCTGTCTTTTATAGAGAAAAATTAGCCTCTAACTGAAGGTTTAGATTGTACACCAGTCCATACAAGGCTATGGAGAGTGGAGTGAGGAGCAGGTGCTAATGGAGAGAGACCAAGGCATGGACAAAGATACAGAACTGCTGGCTAGAAACATCTAAACTGCTTGGGTCTGCTGTATAGTGTCCTCCACCTGCTGTTACTTCTGAAGATGTTCTATGAAGAGACAGGGGAGTAGAATTTCCCCTTCTCTATCTGTTATGTCTATAGGAGATATGACACCAGCTAATGTCCACCTGCTAGCTCAGGAAAGATCTATAGCTTGCAAACTGGAAAACTGGTAAAAAAAAATGTAGGATATTATAATAATATTATAATGTTACTCATAAAGTACATACACATCACTACCTTTTCTGAAATGTTACATGAAATTACAACCTTACTTGTCTAATATATATATTTTCCATGTTTGCTATGATCCTGGGACACATTTTACATGCCTCAGCAACATGATAGAACGTTGCACACCTCTACAAAACCAAGATAATGTTGAAGATAACATCCTTGAACCTGCTGTTTGAAAAATTCTTTAGTGGAGTGTTCACAAAAAGGCTTCTTAAAAATGGCCTGTAGAGTTGCAAGAAAGGGACGTAACTGTAAAAAAATTGGTACATTGGAACATTCAGGGAAAAAACACTTAGGCCCTATTCACACGGTTGTGTGAATAGGGCCATATCTATTCCGCAATATTGCGGAATAGATGCGGCCCCATTCGCCTCAATGGAGCGGGGAGCTGCCGCACGGAGCAAGCTCCGTGCCGCGGCTCCGATAAAGCAGGTCCTATACTTGTCCGCACGCACGGACAAGTATAGACATTTTGAATGGGGCCACCCGGCGTGTGTTCCCAGCATTCAGAACACACGCCGGGCGGCCCCTGTATTATTGCGGGTACGCAATAATGCAGACCCGCAATAATATGGCCGTCTGAATGGAGCCTTATACAGAAACATGCAGCATAAGCCAGATGTACAAGGACCAGAGCCTGAACCCACTGGCAGATTTTGTGGTACTCTGGTGTGCCAATCCAACCCTGCTTGTATCATTTGTAATAATATAAATAATATAAGTTCAGAGAACAGCCTGATGGAGTTCACTGGATCTGGCACTAGATCTCCTCTGAATCCCCATTGACTGTAATGAGATACGCCAGTGATCTGGCTACTTTCCAGCATAAATGGCGGTTTTCAGCTGGTTTTCATGCAGTGTATTATGTCTGGCCGACAGCTGGCATTTACAGTATGCTGATTGGGCAGCCTAATCATTTCTAGTGAAAATGTGAACACAGCCTAATCATGCAGCTGTAGGATTTATTTACATGTTCATGTTTTTGTCCATGCAAAAAGTTGGATAGTATTGCATCTGCCAACGTCCACGTTCAGGATACGTGTCTGTGTTTTTTCACAGTTTTTACAAACTATGTATCAATTTTCTATACAATAGATCTGTGAAAAATGGACCACGCAGATAGCATCTGTGTGTTATCTATAGTTATCACTGATACATTGAACAGAGCAAATGCATTCCATTCATAAAACAGACCAAAGTATTACATGTACTTGTGCATTTCATGTGGGCTGGCAGTCCATTAAAAACACAGATGTTTGATTACACATATAGAATTAGACAGAATGTACAGTGTCCATCTACTTACTTTGGAGAACATGGACAACACAAGAACGTGACTTTTGTGTGAATAGGTCCTAAGTTGGTAAAATATTGCAAAGAGATGAGTAAGCACTGGAAGGCTGCAGCTAAGTAACAGCTAAAATGATACAAAATGTACACCCTAAGTGTTCACTTGGAAAGGAATCTATTGTACCCTTGTTTAACAGTCCAAGCTGTTGTTGTGACATGCAGACAATGCTGCATGTAGAACCATATCAGTGTAGTAGAGCAATGGAGGGTCCAGATGTTACAGTACTCTGGAAAATGGATTGTTGAATATTTGTACGATGTCCCTAAACCTGATACATCAGTTGATACATACATGTACAATCCATGTACAATACCAATTGTGGAAAATTCTTAAAAGTTATTTCCAATATTAAAGGGGGGGGGGTCTAAAATATGAACTTATTGGAACAGATGTTTTAGTAAAAGGGTTAAATACATTTTCCTTAGATGTGCTACTGTGACTACAAGTTCATTGAAGAACACTGAAGGAACATGTTCCTTCTCACTAGGGTTTACCAAAAATAATGTCATAACACCTAGGAGTTAATTTTACAGGGGAAGTAATGAAAACTCTTTGAATGAATGAATTATTGAATGAATCCTTGCATAGCATTGAAGATCATGGGTAGATCACAAGCCAACAGTTCTGATCACTGATGACTATTTGGGTTACATCTACTCAAAAAACTGTTCTCTTTAGGCCGATTAACAAAAGCCAGGAGTAGATATAAAAGAAAATTGTAAAGGAATGAGTCTCCCTGGTACTTACCCAGTGTTGGCTCAAAAAGCTGCACCAAAAACTGCAGGTGTGACTAAAGCCTTTAGGACTACTGACAGGAAAACAAAATGGCATTAGTTCTCCAAAATGAGCTTCACTTGTCTACCCTGTTGAGAGAGAGTCTATGACTTAGGATATTGACCTTGATGGATTATTTCAGGATAGATCATTAATATCAGATTGGTGGGAGTACAGTTCACCGTCAACAATTGCAATGGCAGAGAGTACAGTAATTATAGCTGCTCTGTTCCATTCACTTGAATAGGATGGAGTGTAACTACAATTGTTGTACAGTAGATGTCAAGCTGGTAAAGAGTGAAGAGAATGTGGTGCTCATAGCAACACTGTGGTCTCTTCAAACAGCTGATCGGTGGGGCTGCCATTAGTTGGACCCCTGCAGATCTGAAATTGATGATCTATCCTTAGGACAGGTCATCAATATGAGAAAACCGGACAGCCCCCTTAGGATCAATTTCTTTCATAAATTTAGGAATGATTGAGAATGACTGGTTCATTTGCTGCTTTAGTTATAACACCAACCAGGTTCTTATTCATTTTCATAAGCGTCTTCTTGCAAGATGACTACAAAACATATTAAATCTTCTACAGAGGTACCTAGGACTCCTACAGAAATGAACATTTTTTAAATACATCATGTAGGCTGATTAAAACAGAAGAAATGAAAGTGGTATTTTGGTTATAGCAAGTTATCCTCCATCCACAGGATAGGGAATAATTATCAGACTGTTGGGGGTACTACCACTGGGATTCCCACCATTCACCTTGTACCACCACGTACCTTGTGGGGTCCACCCTGGAATGGACAGAGCGTTTGGTCAGAAAAGTGTGTAAATGCTCCATCCATTTCTTTGGGAGCACTGGAAATAGCCAAGTAAAATGCTCAACCATCTTCGTCACTCCCATAGTCCATTTCAGTGGGGTTCCACAGGGCTCTGGGCCTCCATTCTCATGATTGTAGGCATCCCAGTAGGACCCTCCCCAATCTGATTGAATAGGAAAGAGCTGCATTACCAGGCAGATAGCAATATTTCTGAAGGAAAAGGCAAACTCTCTTTTCTAATCCTGGAGAAACCCTTTAAAGGGGTTGCCTTATCTCACCATCACTAAGGCAAGATGAGACACAGTTCCGACCACTTCCCGGCTGGGAATCAGTAGCTCTTATTGCCGTGAATGCGAGTTACTAAAGCTGCGTACAACAAAACAAGCTATGCTGTTTCCCTAACTCCCTAACTCTATATAATAGATTTTTCAACGTCATTGATTCCAGAACTTCAAATACATCGGAGAATTTACCTTCCATTTTATTTTCTATATCTGTAACGAAAGAACTTCAGACATGATCCATTGTATCTCTGAAGCCACAAAGTGGCTCATCTTAAATAGTTGTGCAAACCAGGCACGACTCTGTTATGGACACGTAGGAAATCAGGTGATGGCTGCAGCTTGATTGTCCAGCTAATGGTATAGGAACCTCTTCTCTTGCTAAACAATAAATGGGTCAGAGGGCTGCTGATTTTCAAAAATAAAGGAAATTTATTGATAATACTGTAGTATATTATACCTGCCAGTATATCTATCAATGGAGTATAGAGCGTCCACTTTCATTTGTCAACTACCTAGCACTATGATACCTATTGACTATGGTATCTAAGTGGCTTAATAGCCAAGACTGGGTTAGACTGGATGGTTCCATACATGTACAATAATGAGCCTTAAATGCCCTCTTGCTGCACTATTCGGATCATTTATCAAACTGGTGTAAAGTAGAACTGGCTTAGCTGCACATAGAAACCAATCAGATTCCTCCTTTTTTTCCCAGCTGGTGTTCATAGGGTGTGGGAGGGGAGGGTGGGGGTTGAATCATTCCAGCAAAATCCATGCTGAAAAGTCAAATCGCAGCCCTTCCCTTCTAAACATATTTGTCCAAATAGCTGTTTATGACCACATAAGCGGTATTGCCATACTTAGGAGAAATTGTGTAAAAATGTGTTCAGTGCTTATCTCCTATTAACGGGTGAAAAAGAAAACCAATTGAGCTTAATCTACAAATTACAAATTAAGAAATGTCAATTTTCTTTTCATGGCAAGTCTAGATTAATTTCTAGAGGGGTGCACATTACAAAATGGGAGATGTTTCTTAGTTTTCAGCACATCAAGGACTCCAGCAAACCTAAAATAGTACCTGAAAAACATTTTAATAAAAAAACATCAAAATCTACAAGGTGCTCCTTTATTCCCAAAACCTGTGTTTAGGTCAAGTTGAACACTACATTTCATATGGAATATTTCTAAAAACTGCATAAGTATAGTAATAAATATTTGAGTTATGTTTCTCTGATAACACCTATGTTACAAAAATGGATTAAAACTAAATTTCAGCAAAAATTATTTCTTTTTAATTTTCACGTCAGATTCCCTTTGTTAGCCTTATGAAATAAGGTTAACAAACTTCCCAAATGCTCTTTGGAATACTTTGAGAGGTGTAGTTTTTGAAATAAGCTAATTTATGAGGCTTCTAATTTATAGGCACCTCAAAACCAATTCCGAACTGAATTGATCCCTTAAAAAATAAGCTTTGCAATATATATATATATATATATATATATATATATATATATATATATATATATATTTTTTTTACTTTGAAAAATTGTTTTTCAACTTATTAGTGTTCTAATGCATTGAAAATGATGTAATCATAAAATAGACATATGGTCAATGTTAATTAATCTTAACTAATTTGTATTGTATAACATAAATAGTATAAAATTAAAGTTTTGAAACTTGCTATTTTTTTCACTTTTCCTGTAAATTTTGGATTTTTATAATATGTAAGCACACAATATATTGGTTATTTTTGGTACAACCTGTCATAAAAACTACTTTCAGAATCAAATGGAATCAACTGGATAAGTAAAGCATTCCAAAATTATTACCATATAAAGTGACACACCAGATTTGAAAAACAAGGCTAAACCCTAAAGCTCAAACTAGGCTGCCTGTTTAAACCTCCAAATACTATTTTTAAAACATTATTATTGATTTACATGTATTTGGTTCTAATAAACATTTTTGTAATAAAGTGGTGCTGGAGAATGAGCTGATGGATTTATCACAGCTTTCGAAAGCTGCTATGTATTGTGAAATAAAGCATCTATGTAAGCCAAACCATCCAAAATATTTAAAAAAACCTAATATAAAAATGGAGCCTCATACATGTTAAGGGTACATGATTCACATCATCTGTCAGAAGAAGATTCAGAGAGAAAAAAATAACAAGATCCTGTAAAAAAGGATCCTGTTGCATCAGTTGTCATCCGTGTGAGCCATTTCCGTCAGAGATCGTTTTTTTAGACGGGGAAAAAATCCTGTATGCAGTACTTTTGTTTCCATCTTAAAAATGGATCTCAGATGAAAATAGCTCAAACGGATGACAACTAATGCAACAGGATCCGTTTTTTTACAGGATCCTGTTTTTTTTTTGTCCTCTCTCTTCTTCTGACGGATCAGAAGAATGGAAAGCTAAATGGTGATGTGAATGCACCCTTAATCAATAGTTTTAAGGCTACTTTCACACTAGCGTTTACATTTTCCGGTATTGAGATCCGTCATAGGGTCTCAATACCAGAAAAGCATGCTGCGGTTTGCTTTCCGTCCTGGGATGCGGAGCAAGACAGATCCATCATGACCCACAATGCAAGTCAATGGGGACGGATCTGTTTTCTCTGACACAACAGAAAACAGATCGGTCATCAATTGACTTTCAATGGAGTTTATGACGGATCCTTCTTGACTATGTTAAAGATATTACAACCGGAACTGTTCATAAAGGATGCAGATCATTGTATTATCAGTAATAGAAGTGTTTTTGCTGAACTTGTGCATTAACCGACACCGGTGCATTAACCCTTTATGTGCTGTGATCGCGGCACATGGGATGTGTGCGGTGTGCAGGGGTTGCCATCGGGTCCCTGTGCTGCTGTGATGGGGACCCGATGGCTTAGATGGCAGCCCGATGCCTTCCTTAGGCATCCGGCTGCCATCTACGGAAGCCTATGAGATCCAGCCCCCTGGATCTCACAGGCTGTGAGCTTTAAGTGTATTACTGTGTGTGATACACTTATAGCTAATGCATTACAACACAGGACTAATGTAATGCATTGTAAAGGGGATCAGACCCCCAAAAGTTAAAAAATATGAAAAAAAGTGAAAAAAGTTAAAAAATAACGTTTTAAAAAATAAATAAATAAAAGTTTCAAGTTAAAAAAGTGCCATTTTCCATAAATAAAGTTTTAAAAAACTGTAAAAAAAGGAAAAAAGAAAAGTATAAATATAAGGTATCACCGCGTTCGTATCAACTGGCTCTATAAAAATATTACATGATCCACCTGGCCAGGTGAACACAGTAAAAAAAAAAAACTGCCAGAACAGCTTTTTTTTTGGTCATGTTCCCTCACAAAATGTTTAATAGCAGGTGATCAAAAAGGCATATTTACCCCAAAATGGTACCAATAAAACCGTCATCTTGTTCCGCAAAAAATTAGACCCTACCTAAAACAATCGTCCAAAAACAAAAAAAAATGTCTCTCAGAAAATGGCAACACAAAAAAAGATTTTATGCTGTATACATTATGCATCTAATGTATAAAACTTAACAAAAATAACAATGGCAGACATATTGGGTATGGCCATGTCGGTAACAACCTGCTCTATAAAAATATTACATGAGATGGCCCCCCAGGTGAATGCTATAAAAATTTTTTTTTTTTTAAACTATGCCAAAACAGCCATTTTTTCCCTCTTTCCTCACAAAAAGTATAATAGCAGGCGATCAAAGAGACGTATTTACCCCAAAATTGTACCAATCAAACTGTCATCTCGTCCTGCAAACAATGAGACCCTACCTAAGACAATCGCCCAAAAAACAAAAAAAATATGGCTCTCAGAAAATGGCAACACAAAAAAAAGATTTTATGCTGTTAAAAAATGGATCTAATGTGTAAAACTTAACAAAAAAAAAGGTAGACATATTGGGTATCGCCACGTCCATAACAACCTGCTCTATAAAAATATCATATCATTTGCCCCCTCAGGTGAACTCTGTAACAATTAAAAAAAAAATCCATGACAAAACAGTCATTTATTGGTCACCTACCCTCACAAAAAGTGTTATAGCAGGCGATCAAAAAGGTGTATTTACCCCAAAATGGTACCAATCAAACCGACATCTTGTCCCGCAAAAAATGAGACCCTACCTAATACAATCACCAGAAAAATAAAAAAAATAGGGCAGTTAGAAAATGGCAACACAAAAACAAGATTTAATTCTGTTTGAAAAATCATTTACTGTGTAAATCTTAAAAATAAAAATGCTAGACATACTGGGTATCGCTACGTCCGTAACAACCTGCTCTATAAAAATATCACATGATGTGCCCCTTCAGGTGAATGCTGTAAAAAAACAAAAACAAATCAAAAACAGCCTTTTTTGTCACCTTGCCTCACAAAAAGTGTAACACCAAGCGATCAAAAAGTCTTATGTACCCCAAAATGGTACCAATGAAACGGTCACCTCATCCCGCAAAAAATAAGACCCCACATAAGACAATAACTCAAAAAATAAAAGCCAATGGCACCTACAAACCAATCCATCAAAATTTGTGCTGCAAAATCCATATGGCGCTCCTTCCTTTCTAAGTCATGCCATGTGCCCCCACAGAAGTTTACCACTACATATGGGGTGTTGCCGTATTCAGGATAAAATGGGGAACAAATTATGGTGTGCTTTTTCTCCTGTTAGCCCTTGTGAAAATGAAAAATTTGGGGCTAAAGCAACATTTTATTGAAAGAAATGAAACTTTTCATTTTCATAGTCAAGTGTTTCCAAATTCTGTAAAACGTTTAGGGGTCAAAGTGCTCAGTACACCCCTTAATATATTCTTTGAAGGGTGTAGTTTCCAAAATGGGGTCACTTTTTGAGGGTTTCCGCTCTAGGGGTACATCAGTGTCTCTTCAAATACAAAATGGTGCCTAAAAACCATTCTAGCAAAATCTGCCTCCAAAATCTATATGACGCTCCTTTCCTTCTGACCACTGCCACATGCCCATAGAGCAGTTTACCACCATATATGGGGTATTTCTGTAAACTGCAGAATCAGAGTAATGTATATTGAGGTTTAGTTTGCTGTTAACCTTTGCTGTGTTGCAAGAGAAAAATGATTAACATGAAACATTTGCATAAAAATGAAATTTTGAAATTCCGCCTCCATTTTCCTTTAATTTTTGTAGAACCCCTAAAGGGTTAACAAAGTTTGTAACGTCAGTTTTAAATAATTTGAGGGATGTAGTTTCTAAAATGGGGTGATTTATGGGTGGTTTCCATTACGTAAGCCCTTCAAAATCACTTTATATCTGAAATGGTGCTTTAAATAAATGGTTTTGGAAATTTTGTTGAAAATTTGAAAAATGGCTTCTAAACTTCTAAGCCTTCTAACATCCTAAAAAAGTAAAATGACATTTATAAAATGATGCCAACATAAAGTAGACATATAGGGAATGTAAAATAATAACTATTTTTTGGAGTTATTACTATGTATTTTGAAAGTAGAAAATTGAAATTTGGAAATTTTCAAATTTTTGCTAAATTTGGTATTTTTTAATAAATAAAAATGAATTATTTTGTCACAAATTTACTACTGTCGTGAAGCACAATATGTGATGAGAAAACAATCTCAGAATGGCATGGATAAGTAAAAGCGTTCCAAAATTATTACCACATAAAGTGACACATGTCAGATTAGCAAAAAATGGCCTGGGCAGGAAGGTGAAAACAGGCCTGAGGGCGAAGGGGTTAAGGTTTACATAGTCAGGAGATAAATAACAACTCCTGCATTTTTGCATATGTAATGCTAACTGACCAGCAATATGCAAGCAGCATACCACCAGTCCAGGCTCTCTTGTGTAGACAGGATCTCAGTTTTTCCTGTATGGAGGACTTCCTGTGAATTACAGGATTGAATCATCTGTCAAATCCTTCCTTTCAGTTCTCAAACCTCTCCCTACCTACCTGCACCCTGTTTGCCCCTCTTAGAGCTCATTCACACATACAGTAATCTGATCTAGCAGGCTGTCCTGGCAGGGAACAGCCTGTGGGAGGTTACTGGATCAGATTCTACCATTCACTTCCAGTACCCTTCACATGCAGCTTTTTTTTGTCTGGCCAACAGTCAGCATTTATGCTGGAAATGGCTACTGGAAGAGCCTGCTGGATTTAGAAACTCAACTTTAAATATCCCCTAATGCTGATGAAGATATCATCTTTTCGCTACCTAAGGGAGCAGTAATGCAGTGATATAATAGGTGAGTCTATACAGTTATGAGCTACAGAGTTATAAATCTTCCATGACTTATATTAACTCTGTAATACTACCTTTGAATGAATACTCTCCAGTGTATCTATGAGATGCATCTTCACACTGCTACACCCCTGCCCACAGGATATATCCTGGAAAAGCCTCTGGAGCAAGTGCTGAACATTGCAGTAGGCTTGCAGTAGGCAGATGCACTGAAATACACTGCCAGGACTGCTCTAGGAGTCTCTACGTTAACTTAGAATGGCACAGCAGTCCAGACTGTGTATTTCAGTTCATCTTTGAAAGCTAACATATTAGCCACAGTTACAGGGGGAATACAACCCTCAGAGAGGTTGTACTCTGCTGTATAACCTCACTGTGGAGCTGATCTGGGTCTGCTAAGACCCAAAACCTCATACAGACACCCAGTCCCCGGTGATCACATGGCTGCTGGAACCAGAGCAGCGCTTCATGGTCTCTATACACAGTGATGAGACAGGCAGGGCAAGTGGAAAAGCACCCCTGCCTTCTCAATGGGGAGTCCTACTGGTTCCCCGCTCCCACAGCTTTATGATTAGCACGTAGCTGAGATCTCTGCACAGACATATTAAAACGTCCATTCAGAGATATATGCCACCCTCCCAGATGTATACAGTCAACTGCCAGTCAGCAAGCAGTTAAAGGGAGTCTGTCAACTCCAAAATCAGTTTCAAAGTAAGCATACTGTCATGTAGTGTAGATTCCCTGAAACCTAACCATAGCTTACCTGAGAAAATCTGAGCCTCTAAATCTTGAGAAATGCTTCTTTTTATTTTTATTAATGGTCAGGGCCATTCTATTCAGTGTACTTGGCATCCACTGTGTCACTGCTACCAACTCTGAAATCTCGGGAACTGAGACAAGGGGTGAGGACTGGGTGCCCTCACCAATGAAGCAATTGTGTCCATGGTACACCAAAAATCTTATTTGAATAAAAAACAAACAAAAAAAACACATTTCTCAGGGTGAGAGGACCAGAAATGTATGGTTATATTTGGGGGTACCTATGGTATATGCTTACTTTGAAACTAATTTTGGAGGTGATAGATTCCCTTTAAGGGTACAGTAAACTATCTTTTAGTTAAAGAGTTTGTCCGGTTTCAGGAGGAAACCAGACATCACTGGGATCAACCTGTAATAAAGAAGTAAGTGTTACTTGACAGGTTTGATGCTACTAATCTGTTTACTCAGATTCAGCTGTAATTTCATGTCAACAACGTATGATCGCTGCAGCCAGTTAGTGATCTAAGCAATGCCTTCAACATGATGAGTGAGAGAGATAGACTAATATGTTACTGTGGTTTTCTCAGCCATATATATGCATTATCGGGAGGGTACTCTTTCTCAGTATGTGTAGTACTTGTGCAGAGTATAGTAGGACAAGGTTTCTGGGAACGATATTCAAATTAGCCTAGCTGATGCCAGCAGATATTAATTTTCATATATTTTTCTCAGAAACCCAGAGGAACATTGACTAGCCTATATTAGTCAACATATATTAACTGGTCTCCATAATACAAATATACCCACCCAGAGGTCCCTCAGGAACCCTTAACTAGAAAGGCTGATTCTACAGTGCCTTGCGAAAGTATTCGACCCCCTGGAACTTTTCAACCTTTTGCCACATTTCAGGCTTCAAACAAAGAGATATAACATTTTACATTTTTGGTGAAGAATCAACAACAAGTGGGTCACAATTTTGAAGTGGAAAAAAATTTATTGGATCATTTTTTTTTAATAATAAAACTGAAAAGTTGGGCATGCAAAATTATTTGGCCCATTTACTTTCAGTTCAGAAAATACACTCCAGAAGTTCATTGAGGATCTCTGAATGATCCAATGTTGTCCAAAATGACTGATGAAGATAAATAGAATCCACCTGTGTGTAATCAAGTCTCTGTATAAATGCACCTGCTCTGTGATAGTATCAGGGTTCTGTTTAAAGCACAGAGAGCATTATGAAGACCAAGGAACACACCAGGCAGGTCCATGATACTGTTGTGGAGAAGGTTAAAGCTGGATACCAAAATAGTTCCCAAGCTTTAAACATCCCAAGGAGCACTGTGCAAGCGATCATATTGAAATAGAAGGAGTATCAGACCACTGCAAATCTACCAAGACCCGGCCTTCCCTCTAAACGTTCATCTCAAACAAGGAGAAGACTGATCAGAGATGCAGCCAAGAGGCCCATGATCACTCTGGATGAACTGCAGTGATCTACAGCTGAGGTGGGAGAGTCTGTCCATAGGACAACAATCAGTCGAACACTTTACAAATCTGGCCTTTATGGAAGAGTGGCAAGAAGAAAGCCATTTCTCAAAGATATCCATAAAGTCTTGTTTACAGTTTGCCACAAGCCACCTGGGAGACACACCAAACATGTGGAAGAAGGTCCTCTGGTCAGATGAAACCAAAATCCAACTTTTTGGAAACAATGCAAAACTATATGTTTCGCGTAAAAGCAACACAGCTCATCACCCTGAACACACCATCCCCACTGTCAGGCAGCATCATGGTTTGGGCCTGCTTTTCATCAGCAGGGACAGGGAAGATGGTTAAAATTGATGGGAAGATGGATGGAGCCAAATACAGGACCATTCTGGATGAAAACCTGTTGGAGTCTGCAAAAGACCTGAGACTAGGATGGAGATTTATCTTCCAACAAGACAATGATCCCAAACATAAAGCAAAATCTACAATGGAATGGTTAAAAAATAAACATATCCAGGTCTTAGAATGGCCAAGTCAAAGTCCAGACCTGAATCCAATTGAGAATATGTGGAAAGAGCTGAAAACTGCTGTTCACAAACGCTCTCCATCCAACTTCAATAATAATGCCGAATAATTTTGCACGCACCACTTTTCAGTTTTATTATTACAAAAAAAGTTTAAATGATCCAATAAATTTCGTTCCACTTCACAATTGTGACCCACTTGTTGTTGATTCTTCACCAAAAATTAAAAATGTTGTATCTTTTTGTTTGAAGCCTGAAATGTGGCAAAAGGTTGAAAAGTTCCAGGGGGCCGAATACTTTTGCAAGGCACTGTATCTGCTTTGCTGTAATAAAGGAATTTTGTCCTGAAAGAACTAGATGCAGCTAATTTTTGAACTTTTTGGGAAATTCAGAACTAATTCAAAACCAGTAGAATTAATTCGCTCATCCTTAATGTGGATACTTTAATATAACACTATTCTCTTTTCTATCAGTATTATATTGCATTGCTTACTTTTTATGTTTTGCAGTTAGTTATTTTATGTAATATTGTGATAAACTGAATTATTTCTAATAATGACAAAAACTATGCTGTGAATAAATCTATCTTGTCAAAATGTAAGTAATTGCTGTGGTTAAATATTGTGTATTAGATTAAAAAATTGGCTGGTTTAACAAAAAGCACCACTTTTGTCCATGGCTTGTTTCTAGTGTTGTGGCTCAGCCCCTTTCAATGGGTTTTCCAGGATTTTTAACTGATGACCTATTCTCTGGATAGGCCATCAATATCTAATTGGGGGGGTCCGACATCTGCTGATCAACTGTTTTGAGAAGTGACCAGCACTCTGTGAGCGCCGTGGCCTTCTCCCAGTTTACAAAGCACAGCGCCGTACATTGTATAGCGGCCATGCTTGTTACCGCCCTCAGCACTATTCACTTGAATGGGACTGAGCGGCTTCTAGGCCACGTGACAGATGAACGTGTCGTCACTTAGGATAGACCAATATAAGTATAAAACTCTTGGAAAAACCCTTTCAGGTGAATAAAGGTTTAGATGCAATACCAGGATCAGCCCTTCAACAAAAGCAACACTGTTTCTGGAAGAAATCTTCTACCTCTTTAAATTTATAATTAGATTAAATCATAATGTTAGGCACTATTAATTTTTTATGGCTTAGGATTTTATGCACGTTCAGAACATTTGTTTGCAAGCCCAAAAGTCTGTACACCATAGAAACTGTTAACAAAAGGAAAATAAATTTGTTATGAATTATTTCATGTGATAGAACAATAAAGATATATCATGAATGCAATAGTCGCTGTATATTTATCGTTTATGTGCAAACCAGTGTAGCAGTCAAGAGTGTTGGAAGAAATCCAAACTCAATTTTAGCTTTAGCAGAGACCCAGACATGGATGAAACAAAGACAGCATGAAGGAGCAAAAAAAAAAAAAAAAGCAAAGGATAAATTGAACATTCTAAAGGTTCAGATATTTAAGGCATCAAGGTGCTGAGATGCTCTTTTAGTTAAAGGCTTTTTTTCGTTGATTTTTCTAGATCTTCTATGTTCGTTAAAATGACTATAACAGTACTTTGACAGTGATACCAGAAAGAACCCGACTCTTAAAAGGGTACATGCAAGGCAGATAGGCAGATTTTTATTTTTTATTACCTTTAAACCATTTTGAGTATTCAGCTCTTGGTATGACTTATATATCTCCATGGTTGCAGACTATAAACAAGCCCTGTGTTGTCTGACCCTGGAGTTATGCTTCCTTTATTTTTTGCACTATTGCTTGCTAGCCTACTAAGGGTGTGTTTACTAGTGATGATCGAGCACCCCAATGTTTGGGTGCTCGGGTGCTCTGGCCAAACACTAGGTGGTGCTCGAGTGCTCAGCCAAGCACCCGCGTATAATGGAAGTCAATGGGAGAAGACCGGGCACTATTATGCCACTTTTACGGAATGACAAAAATACCCCCCAAAACCCAAGATAACATCGATTTTACAGGAAATATTGTTAGGAAACATAGATTTATTTGTAAGTTAAGCGCAACTGCTGCCAAAAATTACACGGATGAGGCACTCCCATACAACCGGTATATCATATAAAGGAGGGCCTCATTCACATTGTGGTATAATTGTGGGACTCCGACACTCATAAAGCCTATGCACTAAGTGAAAGGGCTGCCAAAAATTACAAGGAACAGGCACTCCAATACACCCTTTATTACACATAAAGGAGGGCATCAGAGACACCCGTGAAAAATTATAATTGATGGCCTGCTGCTGACACTCCAAAACAATAGGGGTGACATGCTGCTGCTGCGCAGACTGTCCAAAAAATTATGGGTGACATGCTGCTGCTGAGCAGACCGTAAAAGAAATTTAAGGGTGACACACTGCTGCCAAGCTGGCCAAAAAAAAAAATTAAGGGTGACACGCTGATGCCGATCTGACCGTCCAAAAAATTTAAGGGTGACTCGCAGATGCCGAGCTGACCGTCCAAAAAATGTTATTCTTAATGTGACATTCTGCTGAAGAAAAAAGAATTTAAGTAATCCATAGAATGTATCAAGGTAATAAAAAGTCCTCCATATATGTCCTACAGATACAAGACACAAATCAGATGTGGGCCCGCATGATGAGCGACTCAGATGTATGCCAGATAGGAAAAAATGTCTGTATTGATACAGTAATCCCGTACATTTATGCTACACCTTAAACAAATTTAACTCCCCCAAGAAAATGTTAAAATTTCAACCGTGTGAAAAAGGGAATACCCAAACTGACTCTTAGGCAGTGACATGATGCACTGAAGGCTCCAGCTTTGCCTGGACTGTGACAAAAGGGAGGTATTGATGCAGTAATTCAAGAAAGCTCGGAGTTCGATCTTGAGATCGAGCTGGTGGTCTGCAGGGAGGTGAGCTACCACCTGTAGGAGCCCCTGCCTCTCGGCGCCTCCCCGATGCTTTTCGCTGAGTGTCCCAGGGGCCGGAATCGTTAACTTAAAAAATTTTAGTGTTCAAACCAGGCCGGGTCGCCTCAATACTTGAGCTATGAATAATGGAATAGGACTCCATGCTGCTGCTGCTGAGCTGACTGTCCAAAAAATGTAAGGGTGACCCGCAGATGCATGCACTTTGCAGTTAAAACTTACTGTAGTCTTACTTTTGCAGCTTTATATTTTTCCCCCAAAAAGCTTCTTTATAAATCGTACTGATATGCAGGAAGCTGTAAAAATATACGAAGATAAGACTCTTTTATATATTTATCTGTATTGGATATACACAACCTCAGCACTACAGATGATTAAAAGATGATCGAAAGCTATGTCCATGTTAGTTAGTTTTTTTTTGTTGTTGTTTTTTAATCAACTTTTTTGGTCCTATTTTTTTGTTATTTTTTTTTAAATACATTATTTACTTTTGCTATAATCAGATCAAAATCTGTATGTTTTTGCAAAGTATGTATAAACCAAAATATTAATGTATATCTCAGTTTAAATGTCTATTTTTGTTCTTTTACACTTTGTAAACGATTATGTCCACAATAGGCTATGACACATATTGTAGCTTGCCGACAAGATAATAATGTAATATAATTAATGTCACAAATCAATACTTGCAGATTGATCAGTATTAATGAAATATGTAGTTTTATTTTTCCTATTTTCTAAAGGTGTTATCGGTCAGGGCGTAGTAGAGGGTGTGGTCTTGCAAAGGTGTATAGGGCTAGGCGAGGACCCTTTCTTGATACTTTCTTTTTTTGTATGGAAAATGTACATTAATTGTAATAGATTACTTTATTAAGCTGTTGGAAAGAGTCTTAACAATTTTATAAAGTGTGCTCCGTTCAAAAAAAAAATGGGGACAATTAAAATTTATTGTGAGCAGGGAGTTTTTTAGCAGACACAGAAGTGGGATGGTTACGCTGATAATGGCATTATCGCCACACACCATCTGTGTAGATTCATCAAAGTTGCGTAACACCTCACAGAAGTCAGACATCAATGCCCACTCGTTGCTTGTGAAAAATGTAACAACAGATGTCAGCTACATAGATTTTTGAATGGTTGTAATACGCTGTGCACCTAGCGTTACTGACAGGGCACACTTGTTTTTTTTTTTTAACCCCCCCAAAAAAAAGACGTATTTCACAATAGACTTTGGTCTTTTTGGAACAGCGACAATCTTTCTACCTACCCAAATCCTATCCCTATAGTTTAATTCCCTCCTTGGGCAAATTTAACTGCAGCAGCAAATGAGGAACTGCAGCCTAAATTAACGGTATTAAAGGTAACAACTGATGTCAGCTACATAGACTTTTGAATGGTTGTAATACGCTGTGAACCTAGCTTTACTGACAGGGCACACTTGGGTTTTTTTTGTCACCCAAAAAAAATGCAGAAGGATTTAACAATGGACTTTTGAACAATGATACTAACCCTGCCTATAGAAATCCTATCCCTACACAAGTCCCTCCTTGCCAAATGTTATATAGCAAGACGCAAAAGAGGTACTGTGGGCTTAACAGCAGAAATTATAGCAAAGTATGTCAGGTATATAGTATACAGAGAGTATCCTACAGCATGCAGGAGCAGCAGCACATGTGGCATTAATGGCAGGCCACCTAGTGCTATTTTCACCACCTTTAAAGTCCTCAAATATAAGTAAATAAAGGTTTGTGCCAGATATAATAGCCCTTAAAAGGGCTTTTGGGTCTTTTCTAAGCAATTTATATCCCTGCCTAGCGTGCTTCTCTCCCTACAGTGTATGTACCTCCTTGCTGCAGCAGCGCTTGTGGTGTTAATGGCAGGCCACCTAGCGCTATTTTCAACACCTTAAAAGTCCTCAAATATAAAAAAATAAAAGTTTGTGCCAGATATAATAGCCCTTTCTATCCCTGCCTAGCGTGCTTCTCTCTCTACACTCTCTGTCCCTCCTTGCTGCAGCTGTCCCTGGCTCGGTATGAGCCGGTCACATGTCACCGGGTGCTTTATAGCACCCGATGATGCATTCTCGGACATCCAATCAGTGTAATGCCAGTAGCCAACATGGCTACTGGCATTACAGTGAATGCTAGCACCTTCCCGCACGCTAATTGGCTAATTAGCGTGCGGGGAGGGGATCCGAGGACCGCCATGTTCGGCAGAACACTGTATTCGGCAGAACATGTTCGCTCAACACTAGTGTTTACCAATTCTGCAAAACAAGGAGGACAAGACATTGCAGAACGCTGTTTTATTTAGTTCAATAAAATGATGGACGCCCTGAGAGACCCGTCTTTCTAGTCTAAATGACTAAAATGACTGACAGAATTGTAGCAGCGATGTAAACATGCCCTTATATGTTTTAGAAAGTAGCAATGAAGTGGGCTTGTTTGTAGTCTGTAACCATGGAAACACTTAGGTCTACTTCGGTATGTAGACACAAACAAGTAATTTTTATTTTTTTTTTAAGTGAAACATTTACAAAATTGTATATTATATATGCATCAGAGCTTGAATATTAAAAATGATTCGCTATCAGCATTGTACATATATTTTTCTGTTTTACTTTTCTATTTGCAGCCACGTGACATGCACGTGCATACTTGGATGTGCTGAGTGACCCCCAGTTTTTCTAGCATCGTACATGTATGGCGCTGGAGCGATGGGCAAACATGGTGCCCGCTTGCATGTGCAGTGGGCGTCATGGCCAGCCCATCTCAAACAGCAGGGACCTGCGGCTAATATCAAGTGAGATCATGGCATTTAAAGGGTGAAAAACTCAGAAGTGTACTTCTTACTGGCACTGGTATTGAAGCTGCAATTCTTCTTTTGTCCAACATAAGAAATGAGCAATTCTGTACAAATCATGGGTCTAAAAGACCCATGATTGTTCAGAATTTTTTGTTTAAATAAGAATTATTAGATTTTAATTAAATCTATTAATTAAATCTATTAATTAAATTAGAT
The DNA here is from genome assembly GCA_900303285.1 of Rhinella marina. Lineage (NCBI taxonomy): Eukaryota > Metazoa > Chordata > Amphibia > Anura > Bufonidae > Rhinella > Rhinella marina. Next base: position 220,744 of record ONZH01017588.1, read on the forward strand.
TTTGTAGGCTCAAATACAAACTTCATAAATAAAAAAAGAAAAAAAAACTTTAAAAACATATACAAAAATTAAAAAAATATTAAATTTTAAATCACCCACTTTCCGTATTTTACATATATCACTAGGATATTATTAAAAAAAGAAATCCACATATATCGCTGGTATAGGCAGTAGCGTACCTCAGGAAGTTCTCTTGTATACTTCCGACAGTCCAAACAACAAAAGAGCTCGCTATAATACATTAACATCTTCTTTATTTCATCATTATTCAAAAAGTGTAATCAACATATATCAAAGTCTATGTTTTAAAAAGTCCAAATCACGGAGGCAGACAAGGCACAAGACGGTGCTACCACAACATTTCGGGGGCATTCTCTTCTTCAGGCGATATCACTAGGATATGCCATCAATATGTGAGATATGTGCAGGTCGTTCCTCTGAGACCTGCTTCTTTCTCCAGAACGGTGCCCCCAAAATGAAGAAGAGCACACCGTTCACATGTGGTGTGCTCTCCATTAATTGCTATGGGAGTTCTACAAATAGACAAGTGAGCAAGCACAGTTATCTCTTCATTCACCTCTTTGGGACTGCAAGAGCTAGCTGAGCCTGTGCTTTACTATTTTTTGTAGGTTCTATAGTGGGAAATGGAGTTTGACCATGCATGCGTGACTGCTCTTTGTTCACCTCATGGATCCAGTTCGGAAAATAGGAGTGGGTGCTGGAGTAACCCCAACCCCAACTCACATTTACGGCATATCCAAGTGATTTAAGAATGGGTGAACACAGACTTAAACAGAACTGGGACAAAGCAAAGCTCTGCAGAGCAAGTCCCTATTCTTTACATAGTTTTAGGATGAGTGTCCATTTTTAAAGGGTTATCACATGAAAAACATTACTACTATGCAATGAATAGGTCATTTCAAATAAAGTATTATTGCAATAAAATACTTTTTCTATGCACAAATTCTTATATAACTATATCTCTCTCTAAACCAGGGTTTCATAAGTTTTGCTGGTCCAACAGCCACATTGTCAGACTGAACCAATTCTATGGGCCAGAAAAAGCTAAAAAGATGTATTACCAACTGAAACATTTATGATGTATCAAATGTACTGTACAGTGCCTTGCGAAAGTATTCGGCCCCCTTTAACTTTTCAACCTTTTGCCACATTTTAGGCTTCAAACAAAAAGATATAACATTTTAAATTTTTGGTGAAGAATCAACAACAAGTGGGTCACAATTGTGAAGTGGAATGAAATTTATTGGATCATTTAAACTTTTTTTGTAATAATAAAACTGAAAAGTGGGGCGTGCAAAATTATTAGGCCCCCTTGCATTAATACTTTGTTGCGCCACCTTTTGTGCCACCTTCAGCTGCAAGTCGCTTAGGGTATGTCTCTATCAGTTTCGCACATCTAGAGACTGAAATTCTTGCCCATTCTTCCTTGCAAAACAGCTCAAGCTCTTTGAGGTTGGATGGAGAGCGTTTGTGAACAGCAGTTTTCAGCTCTTTCCACATATTCTCAATTGGATTCAGGTCTGGACTTTGGCTTGGCCATTCTAAGACCTGGATATGTTTATTTTTGAACCATTCCATTGTAGATTCTGCTTTATGTTTGGGATCATTGTCTTGTTGGAAGATAAATCTCCATCCTAGTCTCAGGTCTTTTGCAGACTCCAACAGGTTTTCATCCAGAATGGTCCTGTATTTGGCTCCATCCATCTTCCCATCAATTTTAACCATCTTCCCTGTCCCTGCTGATGAAAAGCAGGCCCAAACCATGATGCTGCCACCACCATGTTTGACAGTGGGGGTGGTGTATTCAGGGTGATGAGCTATGTTGCTTTCACGCAAAACATTGTTTTGCATTGTTTCCAAAAAGTTGGATTTTGGTTTCATCTGACCAGAGGACCTTCTTCCACATGTCTGGTATGTCTCCCAGGTGGCTTGTGGCAAACTGTAAACAAGACTTTTTATGAATATCTTTGAGAAATGGCTTTCTTCTTGCCACTCTTGCATAAAGGCCAGATTTGTGAAGTGTTCGACTGATTGTTGTCCTATGGACAGACTCTCCCACCTCAGCTGTAGATCTCTGCAGTTAAACCAGAGTGATCATGGGCCTCTTGGCTGCATCTCTGATCAGTTTTCTCCTTGTTTGAGATGAAAGTTTAGAGGGACAGCCGGGTCTTGGTAGATTTGCAGTGGTCTGATACTCCTTCCATTTCAATATGATCGCTTGCAAAGTGCTCCTTGGGATATTTAAAGCTTGGGAAATCTTTTGGTATCCAAATCCGGCTTTAAACTTCTCCACAACAGTATCATGGACCTGCCTGGTGTGTTCATCACAGAGCAGGTGCATTTATACGGAGACTTGATTACACATAGGTGGATTCTATTTATCTTCATCAGTCATTTAGGACAACATTGGAGCATTCAGAGATCCTCAATGAACTTCTGGAGTGAGTTTTCTGAAGTGAAAGTAAACGGGCCAAATAATTTTGCACGCCCCACTTTTCAGTTTTATTATTACAAAAAAAGTTTAAATGATCAAATAAATTTTGTTCCACTTCACAATTGTGACCCACTTGTTGTTGATTCTTCACCAAAAAATTTTAAATGTTATATCTTTTTGTTTGAAGCCTGAAATGTAGCAAAAGGTTGAAAAGTTCCAGGGGCCGAATACTTTCGCAAGGCACTGTATATGCCACAACTGTCTGCCATGCTGGTTCCACCACAGAAAAAACACAAATCTGGAGTGGTCTGTTCATACTCTGGAATGGAAGAGGACAGACATGGGGGTCTTTCATTTCTCCCATAAACTCCAATGATGATAGCTTCATGCATGAATACCTGCCTACCTCATCAACTTCTAGCTAGAGTTTCAGACGGGTGAAGAGATCCCCATTCTGCCAATATGTGTGGTCCTAGACATGGTCACATAGTATAACATTAGTACTTATCTGTCCATGATTCCACCCTGCAGGCCAGCCCCTGACAAGGAAAATACATGTGAGCAGCTACTAGATACATACAGTTAGGGCCAGAAATATTTGGACAGTGACACAATTTTCGTGAGTTGGGCTCTGCATGCCACCACATTGGATTTGAAATGAAACCTCTACAACAGAATTCAAGTGCAGATTGTAACTAGAGATGAGCGAGTAGTGAAATATTCGAAAGTTCGAAATTCGATTCGAATAGACCGCGAAATTCGACTATTCGACCGAATATCGAATCCCATTAAAGTCTATGGGAAAAAAATGCTCGCCACTTGGAAATCTCAATTCGACCACTTGGAGGTCACCAAGTCCACCCTGAAACCTCAGAAAAGGATGCCAACACTGCTGGAATGCAACTGGGACAGCAGGGGAAGCATGTCTGGGTGCATATAACGCGCCCAAGTCGCACTATTACGCCACTATCACAGCCTCTCAACAATACACTCCAAAGACAATGTAACCTCTCTGTAAAGTGAGACCATACAAGGAAACCTTCTTTCCTCTACATTGCCATGGACCCCAAGCCAAACTAGACAAAAAAGAAGATAAAATTCTGCACCCCTTAAAATCACGTTGCCTATGACAACCACAGATGGCATAGGCAAAGGGGAAAGCAAATAGACCCCACCCCTAATTGTCATTGTGTGTGTGTGTGAGATGTGGTCAGACATGTCTTCTTTAAAATGTAAAAACAACTCAAACACATGCAGAAGCCTTAAAATGCCCAAATTGTTGGCGCTTGAGATGTCAGTGACCCGACCTGGCCCAGTGTCATGTCTAGCAGGTAAAGCAGTGGGGATGTTGAGGGATGCGTAGGACCGCAAAAGGCAGGAAGAGGCCGTGGGCTGGCCAGAGGCTCATGGAGAAGGCAGGCTAGAGCCCGCAGGGCCGCATCTCTTCCCTATAACAGGCCCCCACACAAAGCTCTCCCATCGAGGGCTCTTAGGTCCTTGTTGTGAAAATATTTTAATGAGTGCGCAAAGTTAGCTTGAGGTGAGCCCTCGAAAAAATTATATGGAGGCCCAAGAGGTGAGCCCTCGAAAAAATTAAGTGCAGGCCCAAGAGGTGAGCCCTCGAAAAAATTAAGTGGAGGCCAAAGAGGTGAAACCTCTTAAAAATTGTATTAAGGCCCAAGAGGTGAGCCATAATAAAAATTGTTTGTAGGCCCAAGAGGTGAGACCTCTTAAAAATTGTTTGTAGGCCCAAGAGGTGAGACCTCTTAACAATTGTATTAAGGCCCAAGAGGTGAGCCATAATAAAAATTGTTTGTAGGCCCAAGAGGTGAGACCTCTTAACAATTGTTTGTAGGCCCAAGAGGTGAGGCATGAGAAAAATTGTTTGTAGGCCCAAGAGGTGAGACCTCTTCAAAATTATGTGGAGGCCAAAGAGGTGAGACCTCTTAAAAATTGTTTGTAGGCCCAAGAGGTGAGCCATGATAAAAATTGTTTGTAGGCCCAAGAGGTGAGCCATGAGAAAAATTGTTTGTAGGCCCAAGAGGTGAGCCATAATAAAAATTGTTTGTAGGCCCAAGAGGTGAGACCTCTTAAAAATTGTTTGTAGGCCCAAGAGGTGAGACCTCTTACCAATTGTATTAAGGCCCAAGAGGTGAGCCATAATAAAAATTGTTTGTAGGCCCAAGAGGTGAGACCTCTTAACAATTGTTTGTAGGCCCAAGAGGTGAGGCATGAGAAAAATTGTTTGTAGGCCCAAGAGGTGAGACCTCTTCAAAATTATGTGGAGGCCAAAGAGGTGAGACCTCTTAAAAATTGTTTGTAGGCCCAAGAGGTGAGCCATGATAAAAATTGTTTGTAGGCCCAAGAGGTGAGACCTCTTAAAAATTATGTGGAGGCCCAAGAGGTGAGACCTCTTAAAAATTATGTGGAGGCCCAAGAGGTGAGACCTCTTAAAAATTGTTTGTAGGCCCAAGAGGTGAGCCATGAGAAAAATTGTTTGTAGGCCCAAGAGGTGAGACCTCTTAAAAATTATGTGGAGACCCAAGAGGTGAGACCTCTTAAAAATTATGTGGAGGCCCAAGAGGTGAGACCTCTTAAAAATTATGTGGAGGCCCAAGAGGTGAGACCTCTTAAAAATTATGTGGAGGCCCAAGAGGTGAGACCTCTTAAAAATTATGTGGAGGCCCAAGAGGTGAGACCTCTTAAAAATTATGTGGAGGCCCAAGAGGTGAGACCTCTTAAAAATTATGTGGAGGCCCGAGAGGTGAGACCTCTTCAAAATTATGTGGAGGCCAAAGAGGTGAGACCTCTTAAAAATTGTGTGGAGGCTAAAGAGGTGAGACCTCTTAAAAATTGTTTGTAGGCCCAAGAGGTGAGACCTCTTAAAAATTGTTTGTAGGCCCAAGAGGTGAGCCATAAATATATATATATTTTTTTTTTATGGAGCAAATCTACGGCGGTTAAGGAGGAGGAGGAGGAGGAGGTGGAGGAGGAAATGGCACTTCATACAGATGGCACTTCACTTTTGGCTGCTTTCCACTGTTGGAGAAGCAAAGTCCGGGTCAATCCACTTGCTGTTCATTTTGATTAGCGTCAGCCTGTCGGCACTGTCGGTTGACAGGCGGCTGCGCTTATCGGTTATAATGCCCCCGGCTGCGCTGAACACCCTTTCTGATAGCACGCTGGCGGCAGGGCAGGCAAGCACCTCCAAGGCGTACAGGGACAGTTCCAGCCACGTGTCCAACTTGGAGACCCAGTAAGTGTAGGACGCCGAGGGATCGGGGAGGACAGGGGTACGGTCTGCCAGGTACTCCCGCAACATCCGCCGATACTTGTCCCTCCTGCTGATAGCGGGCCCCGCAGTGATGGAAGTTGCACGAGGGGGTGCCATGAACGTGTCCCACACCTTGGAGAGTGTTCCCCTGGTGGCTGTGGGCCTGATCGATGTTGTGGGACTCTGGGAGACCCTCTCCTCTCTGCCGCCAGCGATGGTGGGTGGGAAAATCTCCATCATGTTCTGCACGAGTTCCCTCTGGTATTCCAGCAATCGATTCGTCCTCTCCTCTACCGGAATAAAAGAGGAGACGTTATCTTTATACCGGGGGTCCAGGATTGCGAAGACCCAGTACAGTTTGTTCTCCACTATCCGGACAACACGTGTGTCCCGGGAAAAGCAGCCCAGCATGAAGTCAGCCATGTGTGCCAGACTCTGAATAGGCATGACGTCACTGCCCCCACCAGAAGGATCACTTGCCATTTCCTCCTCTTCCTCTTCCGCCTCCTCTCCGCCCCATCCGCGCTGAACCAATGGGACGCACACAGCCTGACTGCTACCCTCGCCGCCAGCATCCTCCTCCTCTTCCACAGCCACCTCCACGTCGTCCTCCTCCTCCTCCTCCTCCTGCAACTGCCACCGTGAAGCAGACAAAAGTGTGGTCTGACTGTGTAGCTCCGTTGCGTCTCCTCCTACCCCCGTCTCCTCTGCGTGCAATGCGTTCTCCCTTATTGCGATGAGCGATTCTTTAAGGACGCATAGGAGCGGGATGGTTACGCTCACTATAGCGTCCTCGCTGCTGACCTTCTTGGTGGACTCCTCAAAGATACGCAGTACATCGCATATGTCTGCCATCCATGGCCACTCGTGGTTGGCAAACTGAGGGAGCTGAGTTGGAGGCACGCGTGGATTCATAATCTGGTACTCCATCAATGCTCTCTGCTGCTCACACACCCTGGCCAACATGGAATAGGTGGAATTCCAGCGAGTCGGCAGGTCGCACAACAGCCGATGTTCAGGCAAATGGAGGCGTTGCTGGAGTTTTTTTAAGCTAGCAGCAGCTACAGTTGACTTCCGAAAGTGAGCGCACAAGCGCCGCACTTTCACCAGTAGCTCTGCCAGGTTGGGGTAAGTCTTTAGAAATTTTTGGACTACCAGATTAAAAACGTGGGCCAGGCATGGTACGTGATTGAGTTCGGCAAGCTCCAGAGCCGCCACCAGGTTACGGCCGTTATCGCACACGACCATGCCTGGTCCTAGCTGCAGCGGCGACAGCCACATCTCCGTCTGCTGCAATATGGCGTCCCTCACCTCTGGGGCGCTGTGCTTCCTGTCGCCCAAGCTGATGAGCTTAAGCACCGCCTGCTGACGTCTCCCCGCGCCAGTGCTGCAACGCTTCCAGCTAGCGGCTGAGGGCGATGTTAAGGCAGAGAAGGAGGAGGAGGAAGAGGAGGGGGGTTTATCAGAACCCGTGCTGGCAATCTTGGGCGGGGGTGGTAGGTAGGCCGTCTCTGTTTGCGACCCCCCCCGCTTCCACAATCCCAGTGCCGTCAAAGAGATGTATCGTCCCTGGCCGCAAGCGCTTGTCCACGAGTCGGTGGTCAAGTGGACCTTTGCGCTGACTGCGTACCTCAGGGCCCGCCTGATGTTACGCGACACGTGCTGGTGCAGGGCGGGGACGGCACTCCGGGAAAAGTAGTGGCGGCTGGGGACGGAATAGCGAGGTGCGGCAGCCGCCATCAGGTCGCGGAAGGCCTGCGTCTCCACAAGCCTAAACGGCAACATCTCCAGGGCCAGCAGTTTGGAGATGTGGCAGTTTAAGGCTTGGGCTTGGGGGTGACTCGAGGCGTACTTCCGCCTGCGGTCGAACGCCTGCGAGATGGACAGTTGATGGGACGAGGAGTGTGAAGGTGCAGGCGAAGATGCGGGGGAAGGGGAGGCTGAAGGAGAAGGCCCCAAAGTAGCCGAGGCAGAGGCAGATGTGGAGGTGTCCTGGCTGGAGGTCTGGACCAGTGGCAGCACAAAAGGGGAGAGGCAGTGGCAGCAAGACCGGGCGCAGGTTGTATTGCGTTTGCTCTCTCCCACTCAGCCCAGTGCTTGACTTCCAAGTGACGCCGCATGCCTGAGGTGGTCATATTGCTCTTCTCAGAGCCCCTACTCAGTTTTGAGTGGCAGAGTGTGCAAACCGCGCTCAGTTTGTCATCCGCACAAACATTAAAAAATCTCCACACCACAGAAGTACGAGGCCTCGATGGGGGAGCTTCGCGCGACTGCCTGCTGCCGGGAACAGCTTCGGCCCTGCTGGCTGTGGCCTCACTTCTCTGTCTGGACTGTCCTCTGCCTGTGGACATCCCTCTGCCTCTGGACACCCTCTGCCTGTGGACATCCCTCTGCCTCTGGACATCCCTCTGCCTCTTGCTGCCTTTTTCGGTGCTGCGCAGACCACCACCTCTCCACTGCTTTCCCCGCTGGACATCACCCCTGGCCAAGTGGGGTCGGTCATTTCGTCATCCACCACCTCCTCTTCCACTTCCTCACTCTGCTCCTCCTCCTGCCCACTGGACATTCCAACAGCCTCCCTTGATGGCAACTGCGTCTCATCATCATCATCGCTCATGATAACAGATGCTGGTTCAGGGTCCACATCAGCAGGAGATGGCGAATACTCAAGTGTTTGGGCATCACTACAAACAAATTCCTCTGCTAGCTCCTGGGATTCTTCCGGCACATCTGAAAAAGGACCCGAAAAGAGCTCCTGGGAGGGGTCAATGGTGGGATGACTCTGTTGGCCAGGTGTGGGAAGGAGGGTCAGAGTGAGACTGTGTGGATGACTGGCTGGTGGACAACTGTGTGGAAGCGCTATCGGCTATCCATTGCACCACCTGTTCAACCTGCTCAGGCCTCAACAGCGGTGTAACCCGCCCCCTGCTTAACTGTCCCATAAAGGCAGGGATTCTGGATGAGTGGGATCCTGGCTGACCCTCACCAGCACGCATTGTATCCCCACTGGCTTCAACAAGGCCCCCAACAGCATTTCCGCGCCCCCGTCCTCGTCCACGTCCGATTCCGCTAGCCCCCCTCCGCATTTTATTTTTTTTTGGTTACAATATTTTGCCTTCACAGCCGTGTACTAACAGTTCAGACGGTGTGTATTAACACCACGTATATAAAATTATTTTGCAAGAGAACGCACAGTACAGGTGCCAATGAAAAGGCCTATTTTTTTATATTTCTAGGTACACAGCCGTGTACTAACAGTTCAGACGGTGTGTATTAACACCACGTATATAAAATTATTTTGCAAGAGAACGCACAGTACAGGTGCCAAAGAAAAGGCCTATTTTTTTTATATTTCTAGGTACACAGCCGTGTACTAACAGTTCAGACGGTGTGTATTAACACCACGTATATAAAATTATTTTGCAAGAGAACGCACAGTACAGGTGCCAATGAAAAGGCCTATTTTTTTATATTTCTAGGTACACAGCCGTGTACTAACAGTTCAGACGGTGTGTATTAACACCACGTATATAAAATTATTTTGCAAGAGAACGCACAGTACAGGTGCCAATGAAAAGGCCTATTTTTTTTATATTTCTAGGTACACAGCCGTGTACTAACAGTTCAGACGGTGTGTATTAACACCACGTATATAAAATTATTTTGCAAGAGAACGCACAGTACAGGTGCCAATGAAAAGGCCTATTTTTTTATATTTCTAGGTACACAGCCGTGTACTAACAGTTCAGACGGTGTGTATTAACACCACGTATATAAAATTATTTTGCAAGAGAACGCACAGTACAGGTGCCAATGAAAAGGCCTATTTTTTTATATTTCTAGGTACACAGCCGTGTACTAACAGTTCAGACGGTGTGTATTAACACCACGTATATAAAATTATTTTGCAAGAGAACGCACAGTACAGGTGCCAATGAAAAGGCCTATTTTTTTATATTTCTAGGTACACAGCCGTGTACTAACAGTTCAGACGGTGTGTATTAACACCACGTATATAAAATTATTTTGCAAGAGAACGCACAGTACAGGTGCCAATGAAAAGGCCTATTTTTTTTATATTTCTAGGTACACAGCCGTGTACTAACAGTTCAGACGGTGTGTATTAACACCACATATATAAAATTATTTTGCAAGAGAACGCACAGTACAGGTGCCAAAGAAAAGGCCTATTTTTTTATATTTCTAGGTACACAGCCGTGTACTAACAGTTCAGACGGTGTGTATTAACACCACATATATAAAATTATTTTGCAAGAGAACGCACAGTATAGGTGCCAATGAAAAGGCCTATTTTTTTTATATTTCTAGGTACACAGCCGTGTACTAACAGTTCAGATGGTGTGTATTAACATCACATATATAAAATTATTTTGCAAGAGAACGCACAGTATAGGTGCCAATGAAAAGGCCTATTTTTTTATATTTCTAGGTACACAGCCGTGTACTAACAGTTCAGACGGTGTGTATTAACACCACATATATAAAATTATTTTGCAAGAGAACGCACAGTATAGGTGCCAATGAAAAGGCCTATTTTTTTTATATTTCTAGGTACACAGCCGTGTACTAACAGTTCAGACGGTGTGTATTAACATCACATATATAAAATTATTTTGCAAGAGAACGCACAGTATAGGTGCCAAAGAAAAGGCCTATTTTTTTATATTTCTAGGTACACAGCCGTGTACTAACAGTTCAGACGGTGTGTATTAACACCACATATATAAAATTATTTTGCAAGAGAACGCACAGTACAGGTGCCAAATAAAAGGCCTATTTTTTAATATTTCTAGGTACACAGCCGTGTACTAACAGTTCAGACGGTGTGTATTAACACCACGTATATAAAATTATTTTGCAAGAGAATGCACAGTACAGGTGCCAATGAAAAGGCCTATTTTTTTTATATTTCTAGGTACACAGCCGTGTACTAACAGTTCAGACGGTGTGTATTAACACCACGTATATAAAATTATTTTGCAAGAGAACGCACAGTACAGGTGCCAATGAAAAGGCCTATTTTTTTTATATTTCTAGGTACACAGCCGTGTACTAACAGTTCAGACGGTGTGTATTAACACCACATATATAAAATTATTTTGCAAGAGAACGCACAGTACAGGTGCCAATGAAAAGGCCTATTTTTTTATATTTCTAGGTACACAGCCATGTACTAACAGTTCAGACGGTGTGTATTAACACCACGTATATAAAATTATTTTGCAAGAGAACGCACAGTACAGGTGCCAAATAAAAGGCCTATTTTTTTTATATTTCTAGGTACACAGCCGTGTACTAACAGTTCAGACGGTGTGTATTAACACCACGTATATAAAATTATTTTGCAAGAGAACGCACAGTACAGTTGCCAAAGAAAAGGCCTATTTTTTTTATATTTCTAGGTACATAGCCGTGTACTAACAGTTCAGACGGTGTGTATTAACACCACGTATATAAAATTATTTTGCAAGAGAACGCACAGTACAGGTGCCAATGAAAAGGCCTATTTTTTTATATTTCTAGGTACATAGCCGTGTACTAACAGGTCAGACGGTGGGTATTTACACCTGGTATACAAAAAGGGTATTGCAGGCACATAGAACCCAGAACACTAGAGCCAAATAAACTGTATTTAAAAAAAAAAAAAAGTACACAGCCGTATACTGACAGATCAGATGGTGCATATACACACTAGGTATATAACAGGGTTTTGCAACCAAAAAGAACGCAGAACAGTAGTGCCAAATATAGTTTGGTATGTAGCAGAGCACCTAATACACCACTAATGCCTCTCTCTCTCCCTACTCCAGTAGCTATCCCTGAATACAGCAGCCGTTCTCTGCAGAGTGTATATTGTAGTAAAGCTATCACTGTACTGCACTATAGTAGCCCTGATAAGGGCTTTTAATCACGCTCCTGCCTGTCCAACAGCTAAAACCTATCTCTCCCTTCTCCAGCCTCTGTCCCTGACTAAGTTCACGCAGCATATGCGAACGAGCAGGAAGAGCTGAGTTTTTATGATTCGAGGTCACATGGTTTTTCCAGCCAATGCATGTAGACGCCATTTTCGCGCTGCCAGCGTGCTCCGCGGGACTGTCATACCCCCCCTGCATGGTGATTGGTGGAAAAAGAGCGCCAGGGAAGGTGGGAGGGGAAACAAATTCTAAGTGCGCCATCGCCGTTATACTCGATCGAAATCGAGTATGCCGAATAGCGTAGTATTCGATCGAATACCAGCTCGATCGAACACTACTCGCTCATCTCTAATTGTAACGTTTAATTTGAAGGGTTGAACAAAAATATCTGATAGAAAATGTAGGAATTGTACACATTTCTTTACAAACACTCCACATTTTAGGAGCTCAAAAGTAATTGGACAAATAAACATAACCCAAACAAAATATTTTTATTTTCATTATTTTGTTGCGAATCCTTTGGAGGCAATCACTGCCTTAAGTCTGGAACCCATGGACATCACCAAATGCTGGGTTTCCTACTTCTTAATGCTTTGCCAGGCCTTTACAGCCGCAGCCTTCAGGTCTTGCTTGTTTGTGGGTCTTTCCGTCTTAAGTCTGGATTTGAGCAAGTGAAATGCATGCTCAATTGGGTTAAGATCTGGTGATTGACTTGGCCATTGCAGAATGTTCCACTTTTTTGCACTCATGAACTCCTGGGTAGCTTTGGCTGTATGCTTGGGGTCATTGTCCATCTGTACTATGAAGCGCCGTCCGATCAACTTGGCAGCATTTGGCTGAATCTGGGCTGAAAGTATATCCCGGTACACTTCAGAATTCATCCGGCTACTCTTGTCTGCTGTTATGTCATCAATAAACACAAGTGACCCAGTGCCATTGAAAGCCATGCATGCCCATGCCATCACGTTGCCTCCACCATGTTTTGCAGAGGATGTGGTGTGCCTTGGATCATGTGCCGTTCCCTTTCTTCTCCAAACTTTTTTCTTCCCATCATTCTGGTACAGGTTGATCTTTGTCTCATCTGTCCATAGAATACTTTTCCAGAACTGAGCTGGCTTCTTGAGGTGTTTTTCAGCAAATTTAACTCTGGCCTGTCTATTTTTGGAATTGATGAATGGTTTGCATCTAGATGTGAACCCTTTGTATTTACTTTCATGGAGTCTTCTCTTTACTGTTGACTTAGAGACAGATACACCGACTTCACTGAGAGTGTTCTGGACTTCAGTTGATGTTGTGAACGGGTTCTTCTTCACCAAAGAAAGTATGCGGCGATCATCCACCACTGTTGTCATCCGTGGACGCCCAGGCCTTTTTGAGTTCCCAAGCTCACCAGTCAATTCCTTTTTTCTCAGAATGTACCCGACTGTTGATTTTGCTACTCCAAGCATGTCTGCTATCTCTCTGATGGATTTTTTCTTTTTTTTCAGCCTCAGGATGTTCTGCTTCACCTCAATTGAGAGTTCCTTTGACCGCATGTTGTCTGGTCACAGCAACAGCTTCCAAATGCAAAACCACACACCTGGAATCAACCCCAGACCTTTTAACTACTTCATTGATTACAGGTTTACGAGGGAGACGCCTTCAGAGTTAATTGCAGCCCTTAGAGTCCATTGTCCAATTACTTTTGGTCCCTTGAAAGAGAGGAGGCTATGCATTACAGAGCTATGATTCCTAAACCCTTTCTCCGATTTGGATGTGGAAACTCTCATATTGCAGCTGGGAGTGTGCACTTTCAGCCCATATTATATATATAATTGTATTTCTGAACATGTTTTAGTAAACAGCTAAAATAACAAAACTTGTGTCACTGTCCAAATATTTCTGGCCCTAACTGTACAAGCATATCGGTGACTAGATGGTTGGAGGACACATATAATGGAATGGCCTTAAGGGCAGTAGGTTGGGTATCCATGCTTAGACAGTGCAGAAGAAAATGGCATTACATACCATAGTGCTCTCTGGAGCAAGGGACTATTCTCTATGCAGAGGAGAAAAGAGTTAACGAAAGCTCATTGCAATGTATCCTGGGAGATGTAGATTGTCTCATGTGAAGAGCTGCTGACTCCCACAGAAAGGGAAGACAGACGCTCTCCAGACGATGTGAGTTAAAAGAGATAAAAAAGTGCAAATCACACTGAAATGCAAAGGTTTTTTTTCATTGATATATTTTAAAAAATTGTTGTGCATTACTGTAGATTTTTGTTTTTAAATTAAATTTATGGGATAACCCCTTTGAGAAGCTCAACAAAATGTCAATGTCCAATCGGTAGGTGGAACAGCTTGTTGTTGGGATAACTTCCAGCCCAGTTTTTTTTATTCCCCATAATATTTACCCATAATAAAAAAAACAGCCAGCAGAATTTCCCAATAGAAACATTGTGATCATTTCTGTTTTTATCCAGGATGTTTATACCTACAGTAGTTTACCAACCTCTCTAGGAGGATGAATCACGGGAATATATAATAATTATGAATGATTTTCCATTTCCCCCCGACATTTATATTTATAAAGGACATTTTTTGCTTTAATTCCCTCCAGCGTATGTTTACTTGTTCTGTCGGTTCAAAATCATTATTGTTGTGTTTTATTTTGCATCTGCTGCAACTAAATGTATCATCATTGCACTCATTAAAAATGAAATAGTCCATTTCTCTTGGAAAAAAAAGACAAGCTTTAGATGATGAAAGCTTAAATTATCCATCACTTGCAAAATGAATTCATATAATTTGTGGACATTATTAATGTAAATGAGACATTTCTGCTTAGATTTTTATGTTGATGGAATCATTAGATGATTGATCATGTGTGTGTAGAAAGCTGCTGTACAATTAACTTGGAGATCTGAAAATGCTTTTTGTCCCCGTAGCTACAGTTTCAATTGTAATTCATCGCATCTCATTTTCTTAGGTGTCTGAATGGTAATATAAAAATATAAAATCAGTGCTCAGTATTGTAACTAACCATCCCTGCTGAATACTTCTTTTCATTAATGCCTGCTTCCACTGATAAATATCTATTTTATTCATATTAGACTGATTTCAACAGTAACCATTGGAAACAATAAAAAATAATGTGGTTTGCCACCAGTAATTTCTAATTTTTTTTTCTCATTCTACAAGAGGTTACGTAAAGCTGGGCTAGCACGACACAATAAAAAAGAATATACAGTACAGACCAAAAGTTTGGACACACCTTCTCATTCAAAGAGTTTTCTGTATTTTCATGACTATAAAAATTGTAGATTCACACTGAAGGCATCAAAACTATGAATTAACACATGTGAAATTATATACTTAACAAAAAAGTGTGAAACAACTGAAAATATGTCTTATATTCTAGGTTCTTCAAAGTAGCAACCTTTTGCTTTGATTACTGCTTTGCACACTCTTGGCATTCTCTTGATAAGCTTCAAGAGGTAGTCACCTGAAATGGTATTCCAACAGTCTAGAAGGAGTTCCCAGAGATGCTTAGCACTTGTTGGCCCTTTTGCCTTCACTCTGCGGTCCAGCTCACGCCAAACCATCTCGATTGGGTTCAGGTCTGGTGACTGTGGAGGCCAGGTCATCTGGCGTAGCACCTCATCACTCTCCTTCTTGGTCAAATAGCCCTTACACAGCCTGGAGGTGTGTTTGGGGTCATTGTCCTGTTGATAAATAAATGATGGTCCAACTAAATGCAAACCAGATGGAATAGCATGCCACTGCAAGATGCTGTGATAGCCATGCTGGTTCAGTATGTCTTCAATTTTGAATACATCCCCAACAGTGTCACCAGCAAAGCACCCCCACACCATCACACCTCCTCCTCCATGCTTCACGGTGGGAACCAGGCATATAGAGTCCATCCGTTCACCTTTTCTGCGTCGCACAAAGACACGGTGGTTGGAACCAAAGATCTCAAATGGACTCATCAGACCAAAGCACAGATTTCCACTGGTCTAATGTCCATTCCTTGTGTTCTTTAGCCAAAACAAGTCTCTTCTGCTTGTTGCCTGTCCTTAGCAGTGGTTTCCTAGCAGCTATTTTACCATGAAGGCCTGCTGCACACAGTCTCCTCTTAACAGTTGTTGCAGCGATGTGTCTGCTGCTAGAACTCTGTGTGGAATTGACCTGGTCTCTAATCTGAGCTGCTGTTAACCTGCGATTTCTGAGGCTGGTGACTTGGATGAACTTATCCTCCACAGCAGAGGTGACTCTTGGTCTTCCTTTCCTGGGGCGGTCCTCATGTCAGCCAGTTTCTTTGTAGCGCTTAATGGTTTTTGCGACTGCACTTGGGGACACTTTCAAAGTTTTCCCAATTTTTCGGACTGACTGACCTTAATTTCTTAAAGTAATGATGGCCACTCAATTTTCTTTACTTAGCTGCTTTTTTCTTGCTATAATACAAATTCTAACAGTCTATTCAGTAGGACTATCAGCTGTGTACCCACCTGACTTCTGCCCAACACAACTCATGGTCCCAACCCCATTTATAAGGCAAAAAATCCCACTTATTAAACCTGACGGGGCACACCTGTGAAGTGAAAACCATTTCAGGTGACTACCTCTTGAGGCTCATCAAGAGAATGCCAAGAGTGTGCAAAGCAGTAATCAAAGCAAAAGGTGGTTTCTTTGAAGAACCTAGAATATAAGACATATTTTGAGTTGTTTCACACTTTTTTGTTAAGTATATAATCCCACATGTGTTAATTCATAGTTTTGATGCCTTCAGTGTGAATCTACAATTTTCATAGTCATGAAAATACAGAAAACTCTTTGAATGAGAAGGTGTGTCCAAACTTTTGGTCTGTACTGTATAATGTGTAAAAGTATTCTGCAATCTTTTATATTAATTGCTTATTTGTGAAGGTAAAATTATAATACTATATTTTTTGCTCCATTAGACGCATCTAGGATTTAGAGGAAGAAAATAAGAAAAAAATATTTTTCATCAGAACTCATATCAGACTCTCAATCTTCATCAGACCCCAAATTGGACCTCCAATCCTCATCAGACCTCAGATCAGACCCCCAAATCAGACCCCCAATCTTCATCAGACCTCAGATCTGATCCCCATTCCTTATCATACCTCCATCAGACCTTGGATCAGACCCCTATTCCTCATTGGACCTCAAATCAGACCGTCATTCCTCATTAGAACTCAGATCAGGCTCTTTTTAAATCAGACCCCCAAATCTGACCTCAGATCAGACCCCCAAATCAGACCCCCAATCTTCATCAGACCTCAGATCTGATCCCCATTCTTCATCATTCCACCATCAAACCTCAGATCAGACCCCCATTCCTCATTATACCTCAGATCAGACCTTCATCACTCCGCACTGTGCCACCACTCTGCAGATCCACTGGCATCTTCCTGCACTCACTGCTCTCTGGTCTTTTCCATCACACAGCATCAGGTCATAGTGCACACACTATGTCCTGGTGCTGTACACAGTCAAGACAGTGCAGCGTGGTGCCCGGGGAAGACCAGGGAGCTGTGAATACAGCCAGCAACAGGATAGCTGTATCCACTTCTCTTGTTGTCTACTGTGTACAAGTGAGCACTTACTTAATGGAAATGTTCATTAGTATTCAACCCATAAGATGCACTGCCATTTGTCTGCCACTTTTGAGGGAAAAAGGTGTGTTATATGGAGCAAAATATACAGTATATTAGTTTTAGAAGTTTGGTTGGTCATATTAGTCTACTTATTTTTCTGCTTATTTTTCTGAAGAAAGGGAAAGGCATGGTTGAAAACAGCTCTGTTACCACTTGTCTAAAAAAAAAAAAGATGCCATATGATTTATTTTCTCTGAGAAAGAACACCTAACATAAATGGGTTCTCCAGGCTACAGATATTGATAACTGATCCTTTGGATAGGTCATGATTATCAGATTGACAACCAGCTTCCCACTAATCAACTGTTTCAGGCTGCCCAGTGCTGGTAGCTATACTGGGTACAGATCTGGAGGCAGACTGCAGTGGATGTGCTGAGACACTGCAGCTCAGATCAGGTGAATGGGAGTTCAGTTTCAGTACGTCGGAGCCCAAAATTATACAGTGTATATAGTAATTTGCTTCTATCTATAACTGTTAGTTTCTGATGCCATGGCATCCAGAAATATCTGATCACGGGGGTGCCGAATATTAAACTCCCAATGGTCTGCTATTGATGACCTATACAGCTTAACCTTGCTTATTTTGCTTATATGGTGTCATCATATACTCTAGCACTGTACGCATTGCTCTCATTAATATCAGTCCCTGTCCCCAATGGAACTCACACTCTAAATTCCCAATTTCACACACACACTTGAGTCAATACTGATAATTAGAGATGAGCGAATCTATTTGCCGCTTCGTAGATTCGTATTGAATCTTGAAATTTTTCAGCTGCGAAGCGAATCCGAATATTAGGTGATTCGCTTCGCTTTTGTATGCATTCGCTACGTAGTGTGTCCTATAAATTATACGCTATTCTACGTATAATTTAGTTACTCTATACGCTGTCGCGTACGAATTCAATTCAGCGATGCAAACTTTTCCAAGGTAGTTACTCTATACGCTGTTGCGTACGAATTTAATTCAGCGATGCAGACTCCTCCCTGGTAGTTCCGCCCCTTTCTCCAGCGCGGGAGGATGACGAGGCAACTCAGGAAATTAAGTTGCGCATTCGTACCCCTCATCCCTTTTTCCCCCTTTTCAGGTTATTTGGGGAGCCCCTTGAAAGAGGGCTTTTTAAGGAACCTTTGCTGCTTTTTTTTACCCATTTGGATTACAATTTTGCCTATGTGGATTACAAATTGCGACTGAGTTTGGGACTCTGCTCCAGTTCTATGACAAGCGTCAGAAGAAAAGAGACTTAAACGTGTCCGTGAGCATACTAGGTAGGTGATATTTAAAATTTTTATATTATACCTATAATAATGTATTTGCACTTTACCATATATATGTCTCGACTATTCGCTCTGCCTCTGAGGAGTGCACGCCGCGCCCTCTCCTGCGTATTACGTAATCGCTTAGACAATAGTACGCTGAGATTCGTAAGCTATTTGTACGCTCATGCGTAAGTCTTCTAAGAAGATGCGTACATTTTGTAAATGAACGTTCGTTATTAGTGAGCGAATGTTCGCTAATAGCACATAATAACGTATATTTTGTATGCAAATACAACAAATCTATTCGTCAAATATACGAATTTTAGGAAAAGTTCGGCAAATGTTCGGCGAATAATTTTTTTAATGATTTGCTCATCTCTACTGATAATCATAGTATGCTTTTGAGGTTTAGGAAAAAAACGAAGTACTTTGAGGAAACCAACGAAGAACATAGAAGTATATCCTAGGTCTTTGGGCTTCAATGCTCAGTCTAAACCAGTGCTCCCTCTCCAAAATGCCATAAATGCCAAGAAGGCTTTTGGGCATAGCAAATGCTAATACAGTATGTACTGCACTCAACTGCATGCTGCCAGATCTAAAGGATTGTAGAGGCCTACATCATTATGCAAGAGCCTAAGTATACAATAGAAAAAACTATTTAGTAGAGAGTCTGCAGGACGAGTAATGAGTAATTCAATTTTGAAATTGGTGGGTTTTTTTGCTAGAGATTATTAAGTAGGAGGAGTTATTCACCTTGCCTAGTTCCAACATTGCATCACAAGTAGCCACAACTCCTGCTGACAACCATGTAAGATTGCTGAGGGGAAATATATGCTCCTTCTGCTCATGCCCTAGCGCCTGTTCTTCTCCTTTCTCATCCTTTAGCTTATCGCTTCAAGTCTGCTTTCCTGGGGTAGAATCCCAACTCTGTACCTGACCAAGCCCCAGCTTCAGTAGCGCTACCTCTATCCATCGGTCACTGTTCTTCAGACCGCAACCTGGAAATGTCCTGCAGCAAAGTCAACACTTACTGAAGAGTGTTAAGGGGGTTTACTTAGACCCCACACCCAAGTCTAGCATTCATCATCTGGATCAATACAAACCAATACAAACAATACAATGGACCAATACAAACCTATGACCTCCCTTGCTACAATAACACACAACTGAGGCAAGAGAATTTGGAAAAAAATAGACTGATGTTCCTCTTTTAGACTCAATTGACAATAGAGTTCTCCAAATGGTACTGTCTCTCATAGATGATTCTTAGATTAACATGGACCTAATTCACAAAGCTACCAGCCAATGGAATGCAATGTCTACAATGCAATCCTATGTCTACGATCTGCCAAGCAAAATGCATCCTAGTGGGCAGAAAAATTGTAAGGGTTAAAATCAATAAATCAGAGGCATTAAGGTTAAAAGCTCAATAAGTTTTGTTAATGTTGAGCTAATCAAAGCCAAACAAATTGACCTTGATACATATTTCAGGAAAAATTTGATTTGCTGCTAAGCTGAATTTCCTTATGAAATCTATTTTTAGTGAAATGTCGGCAAACAAAAAAATGACATACCTCATCAGTGATGACGTCACCGCATCTGGCCAGCATGATGAGATCACCACGTCATCATGTCACTGCGTGAGATTTCGAGCGGTGTCTTTAATCAAAACGACCTCAATGGCCTCTCCGCAAGCAGGTGGATAAGGTGAGTAAGTATTACTTACCAGATTAAGCCTTGAAAGCCCACTATTGTAGCATCAGATGCTGCGATCAACGATGAACGTGCCAAATGAGGGGTTGAATGATGGGGGGTGGCGTGATCGCCGTTCCCCACCATTGTGCCTGCTATTTACAAAGGAATGCACTTTGTGAAATAATTTGTCACAATCCTAATTTCTAGTTGAAATTCGTCGAAGCAGCCACATTTTTCATACCTTCACTCATCACTAGAGAAAACCATTAATTTCCCAGAGACACATCAAAAGTTTTGAACAGTGGTGGGGGGGTCTCATTGAGACCCACACCAATCCCTAGAACAAGGAGAGAGAAGCACTCACATATTGTGCTCTCTCTTCTCACTACAGAAGGTGGATTAGAGATGGGCCGATTGATGTTCTATTGAGTGCGTTCTATGTAAGCGCTTCTCTCTTCTCATACTAGTAACTGGTGGGGGTCTGAGCACTCAGACCTTCAACAATCAAAAGTTTTGATATGACTCTGACATATCAAAAAGTTTTTCCAAAATTCACTGAACCTTTAAAGTGGCAATGTGCTTTCAGTAAACCTTTGATATATCATAACTAGGTTTTAATTGGTGGGGGTCTGAGTGCTGAGATCCCCATTGATCTCTAGAATGAGGGGAGAGAAGAGCTTTCAAAGCACTTGCGGCGAGGAGAGAGAACAGGCTAAATAAATGCTTTTCTCCCCTTGTTGTAGAGATCACGGAAGTCTCAGTGCTAAACCCCCCAATGAGCTAAACATTTCATATGTCCGTATGACATATCAAAAGTTTACTGAAAGTGCTTTGCCACTTTAAGGACTTGATAAACAAGATAAGATTTAGTTAAATATTTTAGGGTAGAACCAGACATGGTAGCCAGCACGTCTTGTTTTACCCCTCAATACAACAAGTCACAAAATGTATTAAAGGGCATCTGTCAGCAGATTTGTACCTATGACACTGACTGACCTGTAACATGTGCACTTGGCACCTGAAAACATCTGTGTTAGTCTCATGTTCATATGTACCCGCATTACTGAGAAAAATGATGTTTTCATATATGCAAATGGGACTCAAGGAAAAATAGGGGTGTCTCTATTAGTGCTAGAGGCTCATTTGCATATTTGAAAACATCATTTTTCTCAGCAATGCAGGCACATATAAACATAGGACCAACACAGATGTCTTCAGCTACCAAGCGCTCATGCAACAGGTCAGTCAGTGTCATAGGTACAGATCTGCTGACAGATGTCCTTTAGGGCTCATTCAGATGGCCGGATCCGCAAAACACGGATACTGGCCCACGTGCGTTCCACATTTTCCGAACCGCATATCGCTATGATAGAAATGCCTATTCTTATCCGAAATTGCGGACAAGAATAGGACATTCTCTATATTTTTTATGTGGCAGCAGAACGGAACAACGGATGTGGCCAGCACACGGTGTGCTGTCCGCATCTTTTTAAGCCCCATTGAAATGAATGGGTCCACACCTGTTCCACAAAATTGCGGAATGGATACGGACTCATTCATACAGTCATATGAATGAGCCCTTAAACCTATGATGGTTGGTAAGAGGCCTATGATCCTTATTCACCAGGAACTCCAATCCTTGATATTCACTCAACCTTCTTAAGCCTTCACTGCATTGTACCTAGTATGTTCACATTTGTTTTTCCTACCAGCGCTTTATCAGTGAGAATTTCCATTATCTGTATAAATTGTGCGGTACTATTACCCCAAGGCACCATGCATTTTTAGTTAGCTTAAGATTTACACAAGGCAATTCTTCATTTTTGATAAACTTCTGAAGGCTCCCACAGTAGCCGCTTAAGGTTCATTAAAATGTAATTAATTAATGATTTGCTGCTGAATAGCTGCTGACTGTGGGTTTCTTTTCACTTGTCCAACAGCGTGAGTCACAGTTGCCAAGCCGACACTGAAACTATTTGCAGACTGTAGCACCTATTGATGGGTTTTTCAATCTGCAGTCATTTGCATAGAAAATATGCTGGATTTGTGTTTGTGCTGCAGATACCAACACAGCCGCTAATGACTCGCTACTAGTGGTCATTTTTATCTAACATTCATGTAATCTACATTAATACTATGCAAATTTAGCTTTGACGCTCAGCTTTGTGTAACGATTCAGACTCTTATGTTACTAATTGCACACCACACGGCCAACAATTAACGATTCCATCGTTTTCTGTTGCTTGAGCTGTTTTTTGTTGTTGTTGTTGCTATTATCTTTATCTTTCTGCTTTGAAATGTAAATGAGGTGTTATGCAAAGACCTTCTCACCGATTGTAGCTTTCACGGATTCGGTACGAAGAAATCATGTAAAATAAAAGTAATTTGAAGGAAATACAGCGTTTTATTATGTTGTGTTATGTCCTTTTAGATGCAAGAAAGATGTTTTTTAAAGGAACACTCCAGAAATAAGAGGTACATTATGATATGCCTAGTGAAGGGCTTGAGGGACTTGACATGACACAGGCCCCTTCGTAGCCCTTTCTCTCTACTCTGTAGCATCCAACCATCATTTCCAGCAGTTCTTGTACTATAGGGGTTAATTGAGAATGTATGTGCAGATGACCAGTTTCTATTTGCCTTGAGAACCTCCTCCAGTAGAGATGCTTCCTCATATTGTAGCCTAACTTTTGACAACTCATAAATGCTCATTACAGCTCAACTTTTGTCACACTGATAAGAATGTGGCTTACCTAAGTGTTTATGAGTTTCAGGAGATCACAGATAAGATATTCACATGAGCAGTCAGATTAAGGGATTCATGTAAACACAGAACACTGCTTTTCTGCAAATTCACAGATTACATAGTTATCCTGGGAAAGTGGCTGGAAATTTTGAAACAAAGAACAACTGAAAAAATGATTTTAGCCCAAAATCAGAAGAAAGCAATAATAATATAAATAATGCCCCCAAAGGTGTCCATAACCTTTAAAGTTGTTACCTGTTTGTATCAACACCCTTTAAAATAATCATTTATGAAGGTAGATGTAATTTTGTAATGTACATTTTGTATCTTTAGTCCCCCTATCTTCCGTTCAGTTCTTCCATGCAGTTCTTCCGTAATTCCAGTAATGTTATGTCCATGGGCAGGGAAGTGATAGGGGAGTGTCTATGTAAGTAAATGGGTGGGAGGAGCTATAAACTAGCTGTCCAATGTAAGGGGCAGTGCTTGAAGAAAAAGGAGAAGTTCATCATGGATTTTGTTGGATACAGCAACAGGAAGTACTACATATGGGTTGGCAAGAAACAAAAGTGATTGGTTTACATGCTGAAAATGGGTCAAGAGGGTCCAAATTAACAATGAAAAGGCTTGGGATAGATGTACATGAGGTAAGTAACTGCAGGACCTGATCTCATAGTAATCTCTTAAAACCCTTTTAAAAAGCTTGGACTATTTAAAGAGGTTCCCCCATGATGAATGTAAAAAATGAAAATCTGATATACAACAGTCTCTTTCTATCAAACTCAGAACCAGACAAGTACCTCACATGGATCCAGAGATCTCCCCATTCTTTGCTCCAATTGATCTGCTAGATTTATTTCAAGCTGGCATCTTAGTGGGCATGTCCTTTCTGCTGCATTTGAAAGATGAAACTGAGCATGCGCTTCCATCTCACTGAGCAGGACAGAGAAATTAGAAAAAGAGCTAACAGCAGGTGGCGCTATACAGATACATTTTATTGAATAAATCAGTGGCTATACTAAATTTTTAATTACATGCAATTACAAAAGTATTCAGATCCAGGTGCTGGGTTGAAATACATTTTGTAGGATAACCCCTTCAAGCATTGGCTGAAGTCAGGGGTAATTGGCCCATGGGTTTGAGCTGACAGAGAGGAAACCACCCATCAGTGGGATAGGTAATCCAACATCTCCATACCAGATATTTTTTGTTGCCCTTCCGAATCAATCAAGCAGACAGCATTGCGTCTCTCATGCGCTAATATGAATGCAAAAAATCTCGAGGTTTGTTCACTGCCTTTACGGAATGATTTGTGCTCACTGGTTCATAAATGAACTAAAATGCGCTAAACTGTAAACTCCTAAAGGCGACCGCATTAGTTTGTATATAAATTTCGTAACGATTTGATTCCTCTCTTTTTCCAGTTGCAGATTGACAGTGAATGGCTCATTTAGTCGCTATCCTCTTTATATGTACCTCTAAGACGGCTTGTTAAACAATTGGTCTAGGAATGAATGTCCCTCTGGCTGTGGCTGCTCTCCAATGATCTACAAATTCTTGAATAGCCGCACTGTTAAGCAGCCAAGAGACAGTCATTTATAGACACGGAGAAGAATGCAAGATATTAACATCTTGGACACAGGGGAGGTATGAAGTGTGTTTTTCCAAACCTATGATGATAAGTCTTCGGTTTATTCTACATTACTACTGTGTCTGTACATGTGTACATTGTGCCACATTGACATTTGAATAACATCATTGACAGCAATGGGAGTATCACATTACTCATTATAAAATGCCTGACGGAATAGAAATGTTGATGATTCTCCTCGAAGAGTGTTTCGCTCTAGGCCTTTAATAGTTACACATCAGTCTAGTTCACATTCCCATAAGCTATTTTTACAGGCGACCTCCCTCACGTCTCTATGCTTTCCCTACCTTTGACTATTACAATCGCTTCTTGGTACCTATTATGAACCTCTACTTGGTTGGCTTCTGACGCCAGCGCACGTATGTCCTCCCTGGCATGCCTCTGGCAGGCAAAATATATGCAGCAGAGAAGAAGGTGCACTGGAATACATTAATCTCTGCAACCATTGCTATAAGAGAAGTGGAACACATAGCAGCATGGATGGTGAGGAAGTAGACAATGTGATGGGGGAATTTACTACAACAGAGCAATATTTCCTCCGTATAATGGAGGCTGGCAGAGGGATCTGTGTCAAAGTATGTCTGCCACTTTTATCTGAAATATGGCTCCTCCATAGGAAATTCTTGTGGCAAAAAAGACAATATACCACTAATACTACCTCTACTACTGCTTGCACCTGTACTACTCCTACTGCTACTACTACTACTGCTGTTACTAATACTAACTTTACTACTGCCTGTACTACTGTTATGACTACTACTACTAGTAACACTACCTCTACTACTGCTACTACTGGCAAAACTTATAGGTCCCTACCCCACCAGGTATTCATGTGACAATCACTCCCAGGTAATGCAAAGTGCAATGCCCAAGACTGCTGACAAATTTACTTTTTCATTACTTCATAAACAGCTTATTTTGAACACCATATTTCTCAATTTATTCATACCAGACAACTGGCAAAAAAACATTAATACGTGTTTCCCATCTAGTATACAGCTGTCTGCCATCAGCCATCACTAGGGGGAGCTCAGTGCACAGGAATTTATACAGTTACTATTCACTGGAAGCTGAAATAATCTTTTTGCACTGAGCTCCCCCTTGTGGTGGCTGCATGAAAATGCAATGCTTTTACATAGTGAATAGAAAGGAATTCATCATGGGCCCCCATTCCCCTGGGCCCCATACCAGTTGCGTGTTTTGCCGCCATTGGAGGAACAACACTGTCTACTACTGCTGCAAATACAACCTCTCTGTGACTACTAAAACTACTGCTACTACTACTGCTACTAATACTACCTCTACTACTACTGCTTCTAATACTACTACCTCTACTACTGCTACTACAGCTACTACTGCTGCTGCTGCTACTACTACAAACTCTACTACCTCTGCTACTACCATTACTACCTCTACTACTGCTACTAATACTATTACTACCTCTACTACTATCTCTACTACTACTACTGGATATACTGCTACCCCTACTACTTCCAGTGTCGGACTGGGGTACCTAGGGCCCACCAGTAAAATTTATTTTGGGGGCCCACATTACAGGTACATTCAAATATAATAAATAATCTTACAAGTTTTTTTTTATATGATCATAGGCTGGTTGAGGTGCTGTACATTGTATATATGTATGTAGAGAAGTCTACTGTGTTATGTGCCACTTGTGCAGGGAGTGGGAGACTAGGGGCCCACCTTACTCAGGGGCCCACCGGGGGATTCACCTGTACCCATGTGGGCCAGTCCAAGCCTGACTACTTCCACTAATACTACTGCTGCTACCACTACCAACTCTACTGCTACTACTGCTGCTGCTACTACTATTACTACATCTACTACCTCTAGTCCTGCTACTACTGCTGTTATTACTACTACTACCTCTACTACTGCTGCTACTACCTCTACTACTATCTCTACTACTACTAGTTCTAATGCTACTAATTCTGCCTCTACTACTACTACTGATACTACCTCTACTACTGCTTCTACTACTTCTACCAACTCTACTACTTCTACATCTGCTACTATTATTACTACCTCTACTACTACGACTACGACCAATACTGCATCTACTACTAATAATAATACTGCTATTACAGCTACTACTCTTACTAACACTACCTTTACTACTACTACTGACAGTTCCTCTGCCACTGCTACCAACTTTACTTCCACCTCTGCTGCTAATATTACTACTACTACTACTACTACTACTACTACTACTACTACTACTACTACTACTACTACTGCTGCTACTACTGCTACTATTGCTACTATTACTACTACTTGGCTCAGTGGTTAGTACTGGAGCCTTGCAACACTTTGGTCCTAGGTTTGAATCTGGCAAAGGACAACATCTGCATGGAGTTTGTATGTTCTTCCCGTTTTTGCTTGGGTTTCCTCCGGGTACTCTGGTTTGCTCCCACACTCCAAATAAATCCAGGTAGGGAACATAGATTGTGAGCCCCATTGGGGGACAGCTTTATGCTAATGTTTGTAAAGTGCTGAGGAATATAGTAGTGTTATATAAGTGCGTACAATAAATAAATAAATACAACCTTTACTACTGTAGTCAG
Organism: Rhinella marina; assembly: GCA_900303285.1. NCBI lineage: Eukaryota > Metazoa > Chordata > Amphibia > Anura > Bufonidae > Rhinella > Rhinella marina. Next base: position 248,006 of record ONZH01017588.1, read on the forward strand.
ATCTGTTGGCAGCATGTTGTGGATCAGGAGGAGATGAGCAGATATGGGAAAAAAGTCAGTATAACTTGGATTGAATTCATGTTGTATAAATTCTTGCGAGAGGGTGGTCTTATTAAGGGTTGATAGCCTTTAATTAGTGTTGAGCGAGCACCTCTGTGTTCGTATGCTTGGGTGCTCTGGCCGAGCACTAGAGGTTGCTCGAGTGCTCGGCCGAGCACCCGAGCATAATGTTAGTCAATGGGACTAAACCAGGCACCCCCCGCTCGGAAGAGGGGAGGGTGTCTGGTTAATAGAAAAATGTCAGAATCGCGACTTCTCCTCTTTTACTCCTTTCACTCGTAAAAGTATGCTAATTAACTGAATTTGTACGCATTAGCACACAATGCGTACGCATTAGCATACAAATTTTTACGCATTAGCATACAAATTTGTACGCATTAGCGTACATTACAGTGCGGGGAAGAGACTCGAGCATTGCGCTCCAGTACACTCGGTGTTCGGACGAACACCGAGCGGACCCGAGCGTAGGCATGCTCGCTCAACACTACCTTTAATGTATGAGCTTGAATAGCGAGATAACTGTCAATCTCTCATAAGACCACCCACTGGACTATAACCACAAACCATTATGCAATCTGTCCTTTCTAAACAGGAATAACAGTAAATAAATAAAAACAGTCACAACTTTACACACTTGGATTTTTTACATCCGTTGTTTACCTCCAGTGTGTCTTACCACTAGCCTTTTCTTCACTGCATTTTTCCTCTATAGAGAAGGTGATGTCAAAATGCCTCAAAAAATGTCAAGAGCTCCAGCATGTTGAGGTATTGAAAAGAATGTAGAAATAATAAAACACACCACATAATGAACAAAAAAAGCAGTAACAAACAAAAGCTTGTGTGTCCTGTATTTCATATTTCCCATAGACCTCCAGCTAAGATCTGGAGCTGGCCTTTTTATAGGAACAAATGCTGCTAAAAATCACAGATGCAGAAAATACTGCTACAAATGTAGCAAAGAATGCAGCAAAAATCTATTTGTAAGGCTACATTCACACGACAGTTGTGTTTTGCGGATCCGCATATTGTGCATCTGAAAAACACTGATACCGGCCCATGTGCGTTCCGCAATTTGTGGACCGCACATGCCGCGGCTGTCATAAAAATGTCTATTCTTGTCCGCAATTGCGGACAAGAATAGGACATGTTCTATTTTCTTGCGGGGCCACGGTACGGAGCAACGGATGCGGACAGTATATGGTGTGCTGTCCACATGTTTTGCGGCCCCATAGAAATGAATGGGTCCGGATCTGAGCTGCAAAATATGCGGATCGGAGGCTACAAATACAACAGTCGTGTGAATGTAGCCTAAGAGCTCATGCACACAAACATATTTTTTGTCTATGTCCATTCAGGAACCATTCATTTCAATGGGGGCCGCAAAAAAACGGAAATGACTAAGTGTGCATTCCGTATCCGTATATCCGCAAGTGCTTTCCCCCCAAAAAAATAGAACATGTTCTATTCTTGTCCATTTTGTGGACAAAGACAGGCATTGTTACAATGGATCCGCAAAAAGAAGTGGATGTAACACGGACGTCACCCATTTTTATTTGCGGCTCTGTGTTTTGCGGACTGCAAAATACATACGATCATGTGCGGTAATCAACTTTACTGTCTTTTTCGGGTGTATGACATTTTTCTTCAAAACACAGCATGCTCCAGGTATTTTTTAGGTGCTTTCCCATGGGCTTTTATTCTAAAATTGTATAAATACCTGAAAAGTGCATGTTAAAATATATGAATAAATAAATAAATAAAAAATATTAAAAAAAAACACTTGAAATTTATTCTTAAAACATGTGAACGGAGCCTAATAGCTCAGTGCTTGCTTGCTCTACTTACTGAAATAGTTTCTTTTATCAGAGCTGCAAAAATTTGGGAAATACAGCAGAGTTCGATTTTGTACTAGAACTGGTGCAGTGTCAAAACATGTTTTGTCCTGTGTTTAAACACAAGCCCCAATGAGTATAATTTAAAACAGCAGTTGCTCAATTGCTGGAGGTAGCCAATAAAGATCCACAGCCTCCAGGCATATGAATTCTATTAAACAGCAGCCAGGCAGCTGTCCCATCTCAGCCTAGCTAGCTACAGGACATTTTCTGAATACTGCTTATTACCAGCTGGGCAGAGGTGAAAGTACCGCAGCTTATGTGCCTAACAGAATAAACTTTTTTTGTTTCCTATTTCCTCATCATCACCAACCATTAGTTATCCATCCACTTGACTATAAGCAGCTGTGCATGCAGTGCTGCAGAAGAAAGGCAGAAAGGGTATTCATTCACGTGTAAATGCCACTGTGAAATAACGGCTCTGATAATGTCAACAAGTGCTGGAGAAAGCATATTGTGGATTTGTATCAGCAAAACGGAATTAGATGCTCCGTATAAACCCAGAAAGGGTGCACGGGCTTAATCCATTTCCAATGGCCATCAATCTGGTGCAACAAAAACAGCAAGGCTGATTATCATCATCATTTGTGTAAGTCAGCTTTAAATGATTAAAACTGAGTCTTCTATCTGATTATTTCATTTGTTTGGTCACAGCTGCAAAGTCGATCTGCCAATAAATACAGGAATATACGTTTTAGAGAAAAATTATTATTTTGGGATAATTAGCCAAAAAAGATGAAATAATAAAAAAGTTAAATTGAGGTTATTCAAAAATATTGAAAACAAAATAATACATAAAAAATAGTGTTTTTGGTATATTTTACTCCACAATTGTGTCATATGGAAATGATGTATATTGACTAAAGATGAGCAAATTGATTCTATAAAATCAAAATTTGACCTGATGTTAGGGTTAGAAACCGTGTATAGCTTGGATCCCAGAAATATGGATGACATCCGTGGCATTCCGTATTTTGCGGAACAGAACAGCTGCCCCTAATAGAATAGTCCTATTTGTCCGTAATGCGTACAATAATAGGACATACGGAAACAGAATCCACATGGAGTAACTTCCGTTTTTTGTGCAGGCCCATTGAAATGATTGGTCGCTTACTATCTGCAAAAAAAAAGAACGGACACGGAAGAAAAAATACATTCGTGTGATGGAGTCCATAGTGTGAAATGACAGTTTCAATGCAGTACAATACAGCGTGTATTGTACTACATTGAACAGGGAACAGACCTTGAAATGTTGAAGTCCCTGTACTAGGACAAAAATAAAAAGTGTTTTATAAAAAAACAAAAAAAAACTTTGCCAGTAAATTAGTGCCCCTTTCCTTCATCAAACGATTTTTAATTTGAAAAAATTAATAAAAATAGGCATATTGAATATCGCTGCATCAGTAACGAGCGGCTCTATAAAAATATCACATGACCTACCCCTCAGGTGAATGCTGTAAAAACAATAAAAAAAATTAAATTACATTTACAAAATTATGCCAACATAAAGCAGCATATGCAGGAATGTTAAAGGGTTTCTGCAGTTCTGTAAAACTAATGATCTATCCCCTGGATAGATCATCAGCATTCTGATCGGCGGCGGTCCGACACCGGGACCCCCGCCAATCAGCTGTTTGAGAAGGCAGCGGCGCTGCAGGAGTGCCACGGCCTTCTCTGGTGTTTACTGCAGGCCCAGTGACGTCAATGACTAGTTTCACTGGCCTGGGCGGGGCTAAACTCTGTTCACTTGAATGGAGCTTAGCCCCGCCCAGGCCAGTGATACTAGTCGTGACGTCACTGGGCCTGCGGTAAACACAGAGAAGGCCGCGGCCCTCCTGCAGCGCCACAGCCTTCTCAAACAGCTATCCAGAGGATAGATCATCAGTTTTAAAGAACTACAGAACCCTTTAAAAGTAATAAATATTTCATGAGGTATCTTTTTAAAAGCAGAGAAAATTAAATTTTGAAAACTGCTAATTTTCATAATTCCAAACTTTGGTAAATTGTGGATTTTTTTTATAATATAAAGGTGAAATATATCGACAAATTTACCACTGTCATGAAGTACAATGTGTCACGATAAAACAATCTCAAAATGACTTGGATCAGTAAAAATGTTCCAAAGTTATTACCACATAAAGTGACACATTTCCCAAAAATTTTTTCAAAAAGATTTCCAAAATTTGGCCTGGTCCTTAAAGTAAAAAATGGCTGTGTGCAGAAGAGGTTACAAACAGTAGGCACCCGGACTAATGTATGCGATCGATGATATGTGACTACGGCATATGAGGGAGTCAAAAGCTTGCAGTGTCTGGACAATCAAGGGAGCCGGATGCAGTGAGTGGCAGGAGGCTGCCACACATTAGCTCCACATTAACTCCATAGGAACTTAGTATAAGGCCCCATGCAGACCACCGTATTTCACGGCCCTTATCGGGCCGTGAAAGCCTGGTCTGTGCTGCCTCAGAGGATGGGAGCGCACGGGCGTCATTGGTTGCTATGACGCCGTGCGCTTCCGGAGGCCGCCGCCGTACAGTGAAACACTGTACACGGCGTTAGATTGCTTCTCTCATAGACTCAATGCATTTGAGTCTATGAGAGAAGCAATCTAATGACTAAGTGTTATAGTTCCCTAGGAGAACTACTAAAAAAGTGTAAAAAAAAAAAAAAAAAAAAAGTTTTTTAATAATATAAAAATTCAAATCACCCCCTTTTCCCCAAAATAAAAATATAAACATCATGGGCATCACTGAGTGTGAAAATGCCCATTACTATTAAAATATAAAAATATTTATACCATATGGCAAAATAGAAAAAAAGTCCAAATGGGCGATTCGCTTTTTTTGGGCACAAAAAAAAATTCAAAAAATAAGTGATCAAAAAGACATACACACCACAAAATGTTATCAAATGAAAACTACAGATTGCCCCGCATGAGCCCTCTTACAGCTCCATAAACATAAAAATAAAAAAGTTATGGGGATAAAAAATATTGTGATGCAAAGAAAAAATTATTTTTTTCCTCAAAGTTTTTTTTCCAGTATTAAAACGCAAGAAAAACTATACAAAATGTGGTATTGTTGTAATCCTATTGAC
>ONZH01017589.1:0-27149 GCA_900303285.1 Rhinella marina
TGCCAAAAAACTCTGAATCCGTGTTTTGTGGAGTTGTTATCATTTATAAATTACTATTTGCGGTGTGTATTCGCCATGACAAACAGACCAAGCGCCATATAGTGCTAACTTCTTCAGTGAAGTTGAATTGCCAAAAAAAACTGTGAATCCGTGTTTTGTGGGTTGTTCATTTTAAATAACTATTTTGGCGTTATTCCGCAACAACAGACAGCGCCATATAGTGCTAACTTCTTCAGTGAAGTTGAATTGCCAAAAAAACTGTGAATCCGTGTTTGTGGGGTTGTTCATTTTAAATAACTATTTGCGGCGTTATTCGCCATACAAACAGACAAGCGCCATATAGTGCTAACTTCTTCAGTGAAGTTGAATTGCCAAAAAAACTGTGAATCCGTGTTTGTGGAGTTGTTCATTTATAATAACTATTTGCGGTGTTATTCGCCATACAAACAGACAAGCGCCATATAGTGCTAACTTCTTCAGTGAAGTTGAATTGCCAAAAAAACTGTGAATTCGTGTTTGTGGGGTTGTTCATTTTAAATAACTATTTGCGGCGTTATTCGCCATACAAACAGACAAGCGCCATATAGTGCTAACTTCTTCAGTGAAGTTGAATTGCCAAAAAAACTGTGAATCCGTGTTTGTGGGGTTGTTCATTTTAAATAACTATTTGCGGCGTTATTCGCCATACAAACAGACAAGCGCCATATAGTGCTAACTTCTTCAGTGAAGTTGAATTGCCAAAAAAACTGTGAATCCGTGTTTGTGGAGTTGTTCATTTATAATAACTATTTGCGGTGTTATTCGCCATACAAACAGACAAGCGCCATATAGTGCTAACTTCTTCAGTGAAGTTGAATTGCCAAAAAAACTGTGAATCCGTGTTTGTGGAGTTGTTCATTTATAATAACTATTTGCGGTGTTATTCGCCATACAAACAGACAAGCGCCATATAGTGCTAACTTCTTCAGTGAAGTTGAATTGCCAAAAAAACTGTGAATCCGTGTTTGTGGGGTTGTTCATTTTAAATAACTATTTGCGGCGTTATTCGCCATACAAACAGACAAGCGCCATATAGTGCTAACTTCTTCAGTGAAGTTGAATTGCCAAAACTGTGAATGCGTGTTTGTGAGTTGTCATTTTTAACTATTGCGGCGTTATTCGCCATAAAACATACAAGCGCCATATTGCTAACTTCTTCAGTGAAGTTGAAATTGCCAAAAACTGTGATTCGTGTTTGTGAGTGTTCATTTGTATAACTATTTTGCGTTATTCGCCATAAAACGACAAGCGCCATATAGTGCTAACTTTCTTCAGTGAAGTTGAATTGCCAAAAAAAACCAGTGAATCTGTTGGGGTTGTTCATTTATATAACTTATTGCGGCGTTATTCGCCCATCAAACAGACAAGGTATAGGCTAACTGTTTCAGGAAAGTTGAATTGCAAAAACTGTGAATCGTGTGTGGGTTGTTCATTTTTAATACTATTTGCGGCGTTATTCGCCATACAAACAGACAAGCGCATATAGTGCTAACTTCTCAGAATTGAATTGCCAAAAAACAGTGTTCGTTTCATTTTAAATAATATTTGTGGCGTTATTCGCCATACAAACAGACAAGTGCCAATATGTGCTAACTTCTTCAGTGAAGTTGAATGCCAAAAAAACTGTGAATCCGTGTTTGTGGAGTTGTTCATTTATAATAACTATTTGCGGTGTATTCGCCATACAAACGACAAGCGCCATTATAGTGCTAACTTCTTCAGTGAAGTTGAATTGCCAAAAAAACAGTGAATCCGTGTTTGTGGGGTTGTTCATTTTAAATAACTATTTGCGGCGTTATTCGCCCATACAAACAGACAAGCCGCAATATAGTGCTAACTTTTTACAGTGAAGTTGAATTGTCCCCCCAAAAAAAAGCCGTGTTTGTGGGGTTGTTCATTTTAAATAACTATTTTGCAGCGTCAGTCGCCATAGAAAAAGAAAATTGTCATATAGTGTGTAGTGCTGTGCAGTAACCCATTGTACTGCAGTTCAGCAACCCATTGTTAACCCACTCTGTGGGTGATGGTATTTCTTAAAGAAATAGTTAAGCAGTTGTGCAAGGCAGTGAGCAAAGTATATTTTTTGGGGGGATTCTTAATTTCCTTTTATTTAAAATTTTTTATCAAACAGTATGTCAGACAAAGAGGTGACAGGCCCTTTACAGGGAGGGGCAGTGGCACAAATGTTTCTGCAATAGCACAGTCGCAGCAGAGGGCAAAGGGGACGTGGCATTAGGGGTCAATTGGCGAGGCCAGAGCTACCGTGTCATCTAGCGGTTTCTTGAAAGGTTGATTCGGTCATCCACTTCCCTCCCAGATGAAATCTGACACCCCAGCCAAGAGTCGGCGGGTTCGTCAGACACAACCCTTAGTTGGCATGGGCCTGGAGCAGCTCCAGTGCCCTCACCTGTCCTCAACCTGCCTCTGTCCTTTTCGGTTCCCTCAGCCAGAGAAGTACTATATGCTGTGGTCTCTGCGCCACTATACAGCGAGGACGAAATACTTGAGGACAGTCAGCAGCTACTGGAAGCCAAGAGGTGGGGCAGAAATCCCGCTCCTTCCAGTAGGCGGTCAAGTACTGATGAGGAGAGTGTAGTGGAGGTGATGTTGAGAGCTGTCAGGCTTTGTACACCGAGACAGTTTAGGAGGACATTTGCGACGTCCAAACTGTAGTTGATTGATGTAGCCAATTGCACTTGGGTGGGGTGAAGCAAGGCTTTCATCATCATTATCATCATCTGCAGACAAGCGCCATTAGTGCTAATTCTTCAGTGAAGTTGAATTGCCAAAAAAACTGTGAACCTTGTTTTGAGTGTTCTTTTAAATAACTATTTGCGGCGTTATTCGCCATGCAAACAGTGAGCAAGCGCCATAGTGCCTAACTCCAGTGAATTGAATCCAAAAAAACTGTGAATCCGTTGTGGGTGTCATTTATAATAATATTGCGGTGTATGCCATACAAACAGACAAGCGATATAGTGCTTAACTTTCAGTGAAGTTGAATTGCCAAAAAACTGTGAATTCGTGTTGTGGGGTTGTATTTTAATAACTATTTGCGGCGTTATTCGCCATACAAAGACAAGGCCATAAGTGCAACTTCTTCAGGAAGTTGAATTGCCAAAAAACTGTGAATCCGTGTTGTGGGGTTGTTCATTTTAATAACTATTTCGGCGTTATTCGCCATATAAAACAGACAAGCGCCATATAGTGTAACCTTTTCGTGAAGTTGATGCCAAAAAACTGGTGAATGGTTTTGTGGATTTGTCATTTATAATAACTATTTGCTGGTATTTGTGGCGTGGCTAATTCGAGGATTGATCAAAAAAACAGTGATTCAGAGCGCCATTAATAAAGTGCTAACTTCTCAGTGAAGTGAATTGCCAAAAAAAAGTGAATACGTGTTTGTGGGTTGTTCATTTTAATAATATTTGGCGTTATTCGCCATACAAACAGACAAGAGCCATATAGTGCTAACTTCTTCATGAATTGGATTGCAAAAAAACTGTGAATCCGGTGTTTGGGTGTTCATTTTAAATAACTATTTGCGGTGTTATTCGCCATAAAACAGAAAGCGCTATAGTGCTGACTTCTTCAAGTGAAGTTGAATGCCCAAAAAACAGTGATCCGTGTGTGGGTTGTTCATTTTAAATAACATTGCGGCGTTATTCGCCATACAAACAGACAAGCGCAATATAGTGCTAACTTTTTCAGTGAAGTTGAATTGTCCCCCCAAAAAAAAGCCGGTGTTTGTGGGGGTTGTTCATTTTAAATAACTATTTGCAGCGTCAGTCGCCATAGAAAAAGAAAATTGTCATATAGTGTGTAGTGCTGTGCAGTAACCCATTGTACTGCAGTTCAGCAAACCATTGTTAACCCACTCTGTGGGTGATGGTATTTCTTAAAGAAATAGTTAAGCCGTTGTGCCAAGGCAGTGAGCAAAGTATATTTTTGGAGGGATTCTTAATTTCCTTTTATTTAAAATTTTTTATCAAACAGTATGTCAGACAAAGAGGTGACAGGCCCTTTACAGGGGAGGGGCAGTGGCACAAATGTTTCTGCAATAGGCACAGGTCGCAGCAGAGGAAGGGGACGTGGCATTAGGGGTCAATTGGCGAGGCCAGAGCTACCGGTGTCATCTAGCGGTTCTTGAAAGGTTGATTCGGTCATCCACTTCCCTCCCAGATGAAATCTGACACCCCCAGCCAAGTCGGCGGTTCGTCAGACACAACCCTTAGTTGGCATGGGCCTGGAGCAGCTCCAGTGCCCTCACCTGTCCTCAACCAGCCTCTGTCCTTTTTGGTTCCCTCAGCCAGAGAAGTACTATATGCTGTGGTCTCTGCGCCACTATACAGCGAGGACGAAATACTTGAGGACAGTCAGCAGCTACTGGGAAGCCAAGAGGTGGGGCAGAAATCCGCTCCTTCCAGTAGGCGGTCAAGTACTGATGAGGAGAGTGTAGTGGGAGGTGATGTTGAGAGCTGTCAGGCTTTGTACACCGAGACAGTTTAGGAGGACATTAGCGACGTCCAAACTGTAGTTGATGTTGATGTAGCCAATTGCACTTGGGAGCTGGGTGAAGCAAGGGCTTCATCATCATTATCATCATCTGCAGACAAGCGCCATATAGTGCTAACTTCTTCAGTGAAGTTGAATTGCCAAAAAAACTGTGAATCCGTGTTTGTGGAGTTGTTCATTTTAAATAACTATTTGCGGCGTTATTCGCCATGCAAACAGACGAGCGCCATATAGTGCTAACTTCTTCAATGAAGTTGAATTGCCAAAAAAACTGTGAATCGTGTTGTGGTTCAAAAATAACTATTTGCGGCGTATTCGCCATACAAAAGACAAAGCATATAGTGCTAACTTCTTCAGCTGAAGTTGAATTGCAAAAAAACTGTGAATCCGTGTTTGTGGATTGTCATTTATATAACTATTTGCGTGCTATCGCCATACAAACAGACAAGCGCCATATAGTGCTAACTTCTTCAGTGAAGTTGAATTGCCAAAAAAACTGTGAATCGTGTTGTGGTTGTTCATTTTAAATAACTATTTGCGGCGTTATCCCATACAAACAGACAAGCGCATATAGTGCTAACTTCTTCAGTGAAGTTGAATTGCCAAAAAAACTGTGAATCCGTGTTTGTGGGTTGTTCATTTTAATAACTATTTGCGGTTTATTCGCCATACAAACAGCAGCGCCATATAGTGCTAACTTTCATGAAGTTAATTGCCAAAAACTGTGAATCCGTGTGTGGAGTTGTTCATTTATAATAACTATGCGGTGTTATTCGCCATACAAACAGACAGCGCCATATAGTGCTAACTCTTCAGTGAAGTTGAATTGCCAAAAAAACAGTGAATCCGTGTTTGTGGGGTTGTTCATTTTAAATAACTATTTGTGGCGTTATTCGCCATACAAACAGACAAGTGCCATATAGTGCTAACTTCTTCAGTGAAGTTGAATTGCCAAAAAAACTGTGAATCCGTGTTTGTGGAGTTGTTCATTTATAATAACTATTTGCGGTGTTATTCGCCATACAAACAGACAAGCGCCATATAGTGCTAACTTCTTCAGTGAAGTTGAATTGCCAAAAAAACAGTGAATCCGTGTTTGTGGGGTTGTTCATTTTAAATAACTATTTGTGGCGTTATTCGCCATACAAACAGACAAGTGCCATATAGTGCTAACTTCTTCAGTGAAGTTGAATTGCCAAAAAAACTGTGAATCCGTGTTTGTGGAGTTGTTCATTTATAATAACTATTTGCGGTGTTATTCGCCATACAAACAGACAAGCGCCATATAGTGCTAACTTCTTCAGTGAAGTTGAATTGCCAAAAAAACAGTGAATCCGTGTTTGTGGGGTTGTTCATTTTAAATAACTATTTGCGGCGTTATTCGCCATACAAACAGACAAGCGCAATATAGTGCTAACTTTTTCAGTGAAGTTGAATTGTCCCCCCAAAAAAAAGCCGTGTTTGTGGGGTTGTTCATTTTAAATAACTATTTGCAGCGTCAGTCGCCATAGAAAAAGAAAATTGTCATATAGTGTGTAGTGCTGTGCAGTAACCCATTGTACTGCAGTTCAGCAACCCATTGTTAACCCACTCTGTGGGTGATGGTATTTCTTAAAGAAATAGTTAAGCCGTTGTGCAAGGCAGTGAGCAAAGTATATTTTTGGGGGGATTCTTAATTTCCTTTTATTTAAAATTTTTTATCAAACAGTATGTCAGACAAAGAGGTGACAGGCCCTTTACAGGGGAGGGGCAGTGGCACAAATGTTTCTGCAATAGGCACAGGTCGCAGCAGAGGAAGGGGACGTGGCATTAGGGGTCAATTGGCGAGGCCAGAGCTACCGGTGTCATCTAGCGGTTCTTGAAAGGTTGATTCGGTCATCCACTTCCCTCCCAGATGAAATCTGACACCCCCAGCCAAGAGTCGGCGGGTTCGTCAGACACAACCCTTAGTTGGCATGGGCCTGGAGCAGCTCCAGTGCCCTCACCTGTCCTCAACCAGCCTCTGTCCTTTTTGGTTCCCTCAGCCAGAGAAGTACTATATGCTGTGGTCTCTGCGCCACTATACAGCGAGGACGAAATACTTGAGGACAGTCAGCAGCTACTGGGAAGCCAAGAGGTGGGGCAGAAATCCGCTCCTTCCAGTAGGCGGTCAAGTACTGATGAGGAGAGTGTAGTGGGAGGTGATGTTGAGAGCTGTCAGGCTTTGTACACCGAGACAGTTTAGGAGGACATTAGCGACGTCCAAACTGTAGTTGATGTTGATGTAGCCAATTGCACTTGGGAGCTGGGTGAAGCAAGGGCTTCATCATCATTATCATCATCTGCAGACGAGACTGACAGCTTGCGCGTCAGGCAGCGGTGCAGGCAGCAAGTCGGTAGTGTGGTCCGCAAGTCAGTGGAGTGGCAGCAGTGCGAGGTCGGGAGCCAAACTGGCACGGGGTAGACCGCACTCTTCGCAGGTGCTTTCCGGCCTTGAAAAGAGCAACGCAGGGGCTCAGCTAGGCAGCGGAGGTACCACTCAGTCAGTGCGGAGTGTTGGTGGTAAAATCGCCTACTCGGCGGTGTGGAAGTTTTTTGTTAAGACGCCTGAGGAGGTGAACATAGCTATATGTAGAATTTATGGTCAGAAAGTGAAGCGTGGCCAGGGTGCTAATGTTGGCACCACGGCCCTGCGCCAACATATGCAGCATCACCACAAAGTGTCCTGGGAGAACCGTGGCTCAGATGTGGCGGTCCAGTCGGCAGCAGCAACAGCAGCATCACCCAGTGGCACGCATCTCATTTCAGGCAGTCAAGGCTCCAGCACCTCTGCCAAAAGGGATCTGTCTGTCATTATCTACCGCTCCAGATGCTCCTGCTCCTCCTCCTCTTATTCCTCGCCACTCATTACGGCAGCAGTCATTCACCCAGGCAATTGCAAAGAGATAGCAGTACGCGTCCAGCCATCCTACAGCGCAGAAGCTGACCGTGCTCCTGTCCAAGTTGCTCGTGCTGCAGTCCCTCCCTTTTCAACTGGTGGACTCTGCACCATTCAGAGAACTGATGGCTTGTGCCGAGCCGAGGTGGAGAGTCCCAAGCCATCATTTCTTTGCCAAAGCGTCAGTCCCAGCCCTGCACAAATATGTAGAAGAGAAGGTGGCCCAGTCCTTGAGCCTGTTGGTGTCTGCCAAAGTGCACGGCAGTTCCGACGTGTGGAGTTGTAACTACGGTCAAGGCCAATATATGTCCTTTATGGCCCACTGGGTCAATGTGCTTTCTGCCAAGCCACACAAGCAACTTGAACAGGTGACGCCACTTTCTCCTCCTCGTTGTCAGACTGCTGATCCTGCGCTAATGTCCGGCTCCTTCTCCACCACCTCAGCCTCCACTGCAGGGCCAAGTCATAGTGCTCCTCCAGTGTACCACATGTGCAGGGCATGACGGTGTCACGCAGTTCTACGCCTGGTTTGCGGGGGCGAACAAAGTCACATAGGGGAGGAACTGCTCCGCGTCATGAAAGAAGAAATTGATTGCTGGCTTTCTCCACGACAACTAAAAATCAGAACCATGGTGACAGATAACAGAAAGAACATGGTGTCCGCGCTGCGCCAAGGAGGTCTGAGCCATGCGCCCTGAATGACGCATGTATTTAATCTGGTTGGCAAACAGTTTCTCAAGTCTTATACCCAACTGCAAAACATTCTAAAAATGGCCAGGAAATTTTGCATGCACTTCAGCCATTCTTACACCGCCAAGCACACCCTCCTTGATCTGCAGCGGCAGAATGGCGTCCCCCAACATAGGCTGATATGTGACGTTTCCACCCGTTGGAATTCTACCCTCCATATGTTGGACCGGCTGTATGAACAGAGAAAGGCCATAAAGGATTTCTTAATGATCCAAGCGGACAGGAGTACTCCCATGTGTAATTTTGATGTCAGCCAGTTGCAGCTCATGCGTGACACCTGCCGCTTGCTCAGGCCCTTTGAGGAGGCCACGTTATTTGTCAGTCACCAGGACTACAGTATGAACAACGTCATTCCACTGCTTCATGTCCTGGAACAGATGCTGCAAAATCTTTCTGGTCAGGGGACTGGAGACGTGGAGACTGCATCTCACGGCCACATGAGTCCGGTGGGAGCTGAACTGGAGGAGAAGGAGGACATTGGAGCACAAGCATTTAGTGGTTTTTCTACCCAGGTGACAGAAGAGGAGGAGCAGGAGCTGCCAGAGGAGGTAGAGGGAGATGAGGCAGATGACCCAGAGACACCATGGCAGTATACAGTGGAGTTGGAGGCAGGGAGTCTCTCCGAGTCACTTGCGCAAACGGCCCGATGCATGCTCACTTGCTTACGTAGTGACAGCCGAATAGTAATTGTGCCACTCTACGGTATGCTGCTGCCGCCGCCTCCACACGCTGTGTCCTAGCTGCCGCTACCTCCAAATTATGTGATTGTGCCACTCTGTGGCCTACTCATGCCGCCGCTGCCTCCACACGCTGTGTCCTAGCTGCCGCTACCTCCAAATTATTTGATTGTGCCACTCTGTGGCCTACTCATGCTTCTGCCGCCTCCACATGCTGTGTCCTAGCTGCCGCTACCTCCAAATTATGTAATTGTGCCTCTCTGTGGCCTACTCATGCTGCTGATGCCACATCCACGTGCTGTGTCCTAGCTGCCGCTACCTCCAAATTATGTAATTGTGCCACTCTTGGCCTACTCATGCTTTTGCCGCCTCCACACGCTGTCTCCTAGCTGCCGCTACCTCTAAATTATGTAATTGCGCCACTCTACAGTATGTTGCATTTAAATTTTTATGACTTCTGCTGCTGCCTCTCCCAGGGAATGTCACTGTGCCAGTCTGTCTCATTAAAATTAGTACGACTCCTGCTGTCTCTCCCACTCTGTAGCCTTGAAATGTATTCGACTGCTGCCTCTTGCAGATGCTGTTTCTGTGCCACTCTGTGGCCTTGAAATGTATTCAACTGCTGCCTCTTGCAGATGCTGTTACTGTGCCACTCTGTGGCCTTGAAATGTATTCAACTGCTGCCTCTTGCAGATGCTGTTACTGTGCCACTCTGTGGCCTTGAAATGTATTCGACTGCTGCCTCTTGCAGTTGCTGTTATTGTGCCACTCTGTGGCCTTGAAATGTATTCAACTGCTGCTGCCTCTTGCAGCTGCTGTTATGGTGCCACTCGTTGGCCTAGTAAATTTGTCCGACTGCTGCTGCCTCTTGCAGCTGCTGTTACGGTGCCACTCATTGGCCTAGTAAATTTGTCTGACTGCTGCTGCCTCTTGCAGCTGCTGTTACGGTGCCACTCGTTGGCCTAGTAAATTGATTAGGTGGTAGCTCAGCTCCCTGCAGACCGCCAGCTCGATCTCAAGATGGAACTCCGAGCTTTCTTGGTGTACTGCGTCAATACTGACATTTTACCACAGTTGAGGCAAAGCTGGAGCCTTCACTGCACTGCCTCTGTCTTACGTTCCCGTCCGCTGGCATAACCAGCCCTGATACTGATAAGAACATATACTACAGTTGATCTTAACCAAAAGGCCGAGAATTCTTTTTTACGGTCTGCTCTTCAGGGTATGTCACCATGCCACGTTCCGGCCTGATGCTGCTGCTGCTGACAGCTCCACATGCCATCTCCTAGCTGCCGCTATGTCAAAATTATGTAATTGTGCCACTCTGTGGCCTCCAAATTGTACTACTACTTCCACTGCTGCTGCCACTTCTAAGGTCTGTTATTCTGCCACCCTGTGGCTTACTCATGCTGCTGCCACCTGGCAACACTGTCATCGTGCCACTTTATGGTCTGCTGATGCTGCTGCCACTGCCATCTCCACGCTGTTTGGGGGGCTCTGCTTGTATAAGCGTGTAACAGAACAGTTTCTGTCGAAAAGTATGTGGAATGAGTGAATTGGTGTAAAAGGCGTGCGCTTTTGGCGCTGTAGTAGGATCTTGGGCCTCTTCACGATTCTTTATAGCTGGCGCTAACATTGACCTGTAAGGCTGAGTTCAGACTTGAGTTATTTGGTGAGTTTTGGCCCCTTAACTGCCCAAATACATAAATGTGCGCAGTCAGGGGGAGATGGAAGGTCCTTAAAAATGATTTTAGGGAACTAGGAGAGAAGCTCAAGTCCAGGACCTCCAAGGTAGTGTTTTCAGAAATACTACCAGTTCCACGAGAGTCACTAGAGAGACAACGGGAGCTTAGGTAGTTAAATAAGTGGATAAGAGGCTGGTGCAGGAAGGAAGGGTTTGGGTTCATGGAGAACTGGGCCGACTTCTCTGTCAGCTACAGACTCTACAGTAGGGATGGGCTGCACCTTAACCCTTTCACTCCCGGAGGTTTTTTCGGTCATGCATTTTCGTTTTGCGCTCCCTGCCTTCAAACAGCCATAACTCTTTTATTTTTCTGTTCACATAGCTGTATGAGGGCTTGTTTTTTGCGGGACAAGTTGTACTTTCCAACGCCACCATTTAATATTGCATATGGTGTAGTGGGAAGCGGGAAAAAAATTCCAAACCGGGTGAAATTGCAAAGAAATCGCTATTCCGCTACAGTTCTACGGGTTTCTTATTTACAGCGTTTGATGTGCATTAAAACTGATCCGTTACTTTCATTCTATTGGTCAGTACGAATCCGGCAATACCTAATATGTATAGTTTTTCCTGCATTTTCATAGTGATAAAATAATTAGAAAGTTGCCCTTTTTTTTTTCTCCTTGTCACATCTTGACCCCTATAACCTTTTGGTATTTATGTGTACAGAGCTGTATGGGGGCTCATTTTTTGCGGGACGATCTGAAGTTTTTATTGATACCATTCTGGGGTGTGTATGACTTTTTGATCACTTTTTATTTAATTTTTTTTAGAAAAAAAAAGCGACAAAAAACGGCAAATCACCATTTGGACACTTTTTTCCGCCACACAATTCGCCGTATTGGAATTTTTTTTTTATATTTTAAAAGTGCGGGCGTTTCCGGTCACGGTGATACCCATGATGTCTATATTTATTGTTATTTAGGTATTTATTTTTTAATTATACGGAAAGGGGGGTGATTTGAACTTTTATATCTTTTTTATTTTTTATATATTTTTTAACATTTTTTTAAATTTTTTTTTTTACTATTTGAAAGCTCAAATATGGGCTTATATATTGTGGCTTTTTTTTTTTCTTTATGAGCAATCAGGGATTTTCTAGACTCAGAAATCCAATAATTGCTCATTTCTTATCCTGGCCTGCCATCTAGTGGCCAGAATAAGAATTGCACTTTGAAAACTGTAATCCTCACCAGCGAGGATTACAGTTTTCATATGGCGTACAGACACCCCGATTGGCCACACGGGGTGTCTGTACACCACCCGAAAGTGAATGCTTCCGGGTTCAGACGCAACTAGATGCCGTGATCACGGCATCTAAATGCCCAGGAAGACGCTGCCGATGGCGGTAAGTAGCGGCAAGTCTCTGCTGTTAGAAACAGCAGAGACTTGCCGGCCATGACGCCCGCCGCACTTGCGAGCGGGCGCCATGTGCCTGCATCGCCCCAGCGCCGTACATGTACGGCGCTGGGAGTGTAAGGGTTAATGGGGAGGGTGCAACTGCCCTGGGGGAAAAAATGGTTAGACGGCTGGAGGAAATTTAAACTAGGATCTGGGGGGAGGGTGGGGGGTAATACTAATAAGGGGGTAGAAAGTGTAGATATAGAGTGGGTCATAGGAGGGGAGAGTGGGTGGTTAGTGGGGGTTGGGATTAGTGAGGAATGTAGGGAGAATATTGTGCAAAACATCAACCAAAGTAACCCAAAAACCCCGGATATTCACTTCACAGGTAATAGTAATTTAAAAAGGGGGGTAAAAAATATACATAGACCAATTAAGTGTATGTATACTAATGCCAGAAGCTTGACTAATAAAATTGGTGAACTGGAATTAGTGATGTGTGAGGAGGACTATGACATAGTGGGAGTAACTGAGACATGGCTGGATGATAGCTATGACTGGGCAGTTAACGTACAGGGTTACAGTCTTTTTAGAAAGGATCGCCAAAACCGGAGAGGGGGAGGGTCTGCCTTTATGTAAAGTCCTGTCTAAAGCCCACACTCCGGGAAGATATACGTGAGGGACATGAAGATGTGGAGTCACTGTGGGTAGAAATAAATGGAGCCAAAAACAATAATAAAATACTTATAGGAGTTTATTATAAACCCCCTAGTATATCAGAGCCCATAGAAAATCTACTTCTAAACGAAATAGACGAAGTGGCAAATCATAATAAGGTTGTTATTATGGGGGATTTCAACTACCCAGATATAGACTGGAAAACTGAAACCTGTATATCTCATAAAGGAAACAGGTTCTTGGAAATAACCAAAGACAATTACCTTTCCCAACTGGTTCAGGACCCGACTAGAGGGACGGCCATACTGGATTTAGTATTAACCAATAGACCTGACCGACAACAGATGTGCAGGTTGGGGGACACCTGGAAAATAGTGACCATAATATAATAACCTTCCAACTGTCATTCAAAAGAGCATTTCTTCAGGGAGGAACAAAAATACCAAACTTCAAAAAAGCAAAATTTTGCCAACTAAGAGAGGCCATAGGCCTAACTAACTGGGAAAAAGTCCTCAAAAATAAAAATACAGCCACAAAATGGGATATTTTTAAAAACATCCTAATATCTAATTGTGAGAGGTACATACCTTATGGGAATAAAAGGTTAAGGAACAAGAAAAAACCAATATGGATAAACAGAACTGTAAAGAAAGCAATACATGACAAACAGAAAGCATTTAAATCACTAAAACAGGAGGGGAGCGAGGAAGCATTGAAAAACTATAAGGAAAAAAATAGAATATGTAAAAGACAAATAAAAACAGCCAAACTAAAGACCGAGAGATTAATCACCAAAGAGAGTAAAACTAACCCTAAAATGTTCTTTAATTATATAAATGGTAAAAATTATAAACCTTTAGGTGTCGGCCCCTTACAGAGTAATGAGGGGGAAGTTGCAGAGAGCGATCAGGAGAAAGCAAAGCTACTAAATATCTTTTTCTCCACTGTATTCACTGAGGAAAATAAACTGTCAGATGAAATGCAGAATATAAAAGTAAATTCCCCATTAAAAGTGCCCTGTCTGACCCAAGAAGAAGTAGAGCTGCGTCTTAAAAAGATTAAAATAAACAAATCGCCAGGACCGGATGGCATACACCCCCGTATCCTAAGAGAATTAAGTAATGTCATCGCCAGACCCTTATTTCTGATATTTAAGGACTCTATACTGACAGGGAGTGTTCCACAGGATTGGCGCATAGCAAATATGGTGCCAATATTCAAAAAGGGTCCAAAAACAGAGCCCGGGAACTATAGGCCGGTAAGTTTAACATCTGTCGTGGGTAAACTGTTTGAGGGTTTTCTAAGAGATGCTATCTTGGAGTACCTCAATGAAAATAAGCAAATTACTCCATATCAGCATGGCTTCATGAGGTCATGTCAAACCAATTTAATCAGTTTCTATGAGGAGGTAAGTTCTAGACTGGACCGCGGCGAATCAATGGATGTCGTATATCTGGACTTCTCCAAAGCATTTGACACAGTACCACATAAAAGGTTAGTATATAAAATGAGAATGCTTGGCCTGGGAGAAAATGTCTGTATGTGGGTAAGTAACTGGTTCAGTGATAGAAAACAGAGGGTGGTTATTAATGGTACATACTCAGATTGGGTCACTGTAACTAGTGGGTTACCACAGGGGTCAGTATTGGGCCCTTTTCTCTTCAATATATTTATTAATGATCTTGTAGAAGGCTTGCACAGTAAAATATCAATTTTTGCAGATGACACTAAACTGTGTAAAGTAATTAACACAGAAGAGGACAGTACACTGCTACAGATAGATCTGGATAGACTGAAGGCTTGGGCAGAGAAGTGGCAGATGAGGTTTAACACTGACAAATGTAAGGTTATGCATATGGGAAGGAATAATGCAAGTCACCAGTACATACTAAATGGTAAAATATTGGGTAACTCTGACATGGAAAAGGACCTAGGAATTTTAGTGAACAGCAAACTAAGCTGTAGAAACCAGTGCCAAGGCCAATAAGATAATGGGTTGCATCAAAAGAGGCATAGATGCCCGTGATGAGAACATAGTCCTGCCACTTTACAAATCACTAGTCAGACCACACATGGAGTACTGTGTACAGTTCTGGGCTCCTGTGAACAAGGCAGACATAGCAGAGCTGGAGAGGGTTCAGAGGAGGGCAACTAAAGTCATAACTGGAATGGGTGGACTACAGTACCCAGAAAGATTATCAAAATTAGGGTTATTCACTTTAGAAAAAAGACGACTGAGGGGAGATCTACTAACTATGTATAAATATATCAGAGGTCAGTACAGAGATCTCTCCCATGATCTATTTATCCCCAGGACTGTGTCGAGGGGACATCCTCTGCGTCTGGAGGAAAGAAGGTTTGTACACAAACATAGAAGAGGATTCTTTACGGTAAGAGCAGTGAGACTATGGAACTCTCTGCCTGAGGAGGTGGTGATGGTAAGTTCACTAAAAGAGTTCAAGAGAGGCCTGGATGTATTTTTGGAGGGTAATAATATTACAGGTTATAGTTACTAGAGAGGGGTCGTTGATCCAGGGAGTAATTCTGATTGCCTGATTGGAGTCGGGAAGGAATTTTTTTCCCTAAAGTGAGGAAAATTGGCTTCTACCTCACAAGGGTTTTTTGCCTTCCTCTGGATCAACTTATAGGTAAACAGGCCGAACTGGATAGACAGATGTCTTTTTTCGGCCTTATAAACTATGTTACTATGTTACTATAATTCTAAGAGCGACGCCTGTTATGTGCGTGTCACACTGGCTTACAGTATTCTTTCACTACCACAGTAGACTCCCTATGCGTTTTACTGCAAGGCACAGTGTTCTACACCACTATCCAGGCTCTCTGCAGCCTGGAAGTAGCCGTTTTTTAACGCGATTCGCCACTAATTTATTCGGATCTAAACAAATCTTTTTGGAAAATTCGGCGAACCAGCCGAATCTGATTTTTGAAAAATTTGCTCATCTCTAGCTTTGACGTATTTTCGCACGTATTTCACTTTTATATTTGCGTACGTACGTACGCATTTGCATATTTTTTCTAGCGTGGAACTCATTTGCGTTTCATTACGGTTATTTCCGGTTATGTGATACAAACCATTTCCTTGCGCAGGTGTGGTTTTATCCCAGGGACGCCGAGAACACATTTGTATGTTCTCTCTTTTTTTTCTTTCAACAAACTGGTAATTATATTTCTTCTTAATTATTTTGTAGGACACAGGGTTATACTTAATATTACCTAGGAGGAAGCCGGACTCTACCGGCGATACGCGTGGGACGTTTATTTACTCTGCACAGACCTACCCTATCAGTCTGGGGTTTGCAATATGGCTATTTGTACCAGGTATTATTACACATCTTTTTGATGTTACATTACATTTATTGGCTATATCTTTGTGGTTGTGTATTGCATAATATCTTATGGGTGTGTGTATTTACACCAGACTTTACATGTGGAGTCCTCATTTATGGACTTTGGTGGTCTGTGTATATGTGTTTGGTCTTATTTTCACCAGCACATGGTCTATTGTATACAATTTTTAAATGTGTGTATAATAGTGTTGTCCAATAAAATTATTCTATTGCTTTTAATTCTATTGGATGTGTACTTTTTTGTGTTTTTTTTGTTTGTTTGTTCTAGTGATTGTTGTTTCTGAACCATTTGTGCACTCTGTTTGTATTACTAGTGTGCCCCTTATCTCTCTGGTTATTTCAGAAGTCATTCACCGAAGTCTCACACAAATTTGACTGAGACAAGGTTTTGATACACAGTACCCATATATTTTAATGCTGTACAAGCAAAGTTGTTTAACTAATCGACTTTGGATCTATAATTCGAAGCTCGATTTGCTCAAGCCTAGTGGCCCGGGTCCACTGATGGAGGACAGAGGAGGGCTAACAGGTTTGGACCACAGGAACAGTAACAGCGATAGCATCAGCAGGAGCAAATTGAGTGGATCGGCACCTTTTCCCATCGGAAACTACTTTATAAAAATACAGTGTTGCTGTTATAGTTCCCTCTCTTTTGAACAATTTTCGTTACAACAGCAGACAACATTGACAAGGTTATAGATGATTCTGTACGTGCCCAGATTGGAAGATCACTAGTGCAGGCGTTAGTTTATTATTCTATTGTAAGCAGATATGGCAGAAGTATATTGACAAAGAATCCATTTTTCCCTTGGGAATTTTAGGCAATTGTTTTCTACCTGACTGGTCACTCTTGCTCCTCTTTTTCATTCTCTCCTGTAGTGTATTTTCAATTTATTAGCAGTCCCTACTGTGTTTTTAGATACATTATTAACACGGTGTTACTGTCTAGTAACCCTTCCTTCCTGCAAGCAGATTTGTTAGCCCGACATTAAACTGACCCTTCTGCTCTTTTCTACTTATGAAGAAGATGTAAATAGGCAAGAAGGAAACATAGCATTGCCCTTGTATAATTTATAGCCACAATATTCCTTGAAAACAAAGTGATGTACTTTATGGTGCCTACATGCGTTCGAATTGAAATGCTATCTCCATTTTCAATATATAATAGGAGAGAACAGACTCAGCGGTTACGTATTGCTTTGCCAGATTTAAACTTGTTAATTATGTTTGTCTGACTTGAAAATGGTAATGTTATCATTAGGTTTTGCTGTTCTTAGGCTTCTGGTGCTTTGTTCTGCATGAAAGCCAAGCTCAGAATTGTAATTTCCAGATTATGATTTCGATGCAAGGCATTACATTTCTTTTTTGATTCTTCCCCTGAGTCTTCTTGAATCTTGCTTCAGCATATTTCATCCTTGCATAGATGGGGAAATGTAACAGTTTAGCTTAACTGTCCTAATCATTATGATGAAGGAAAGGTTACAGAAGTGTAAAGGGCACAATGTCCCTGTAAACTAGGTCTGAGTATGTTACAATATGCTTATGGAGAAAAGTACAAATCTAGTCATGAACTTCTTGAGCTCCAGAAGTTTATCTCAGAGAGAAAAATGGTTTTCCAACATTAAAAGAATGTGTGGCAGCAAAGAGAGAGAGACTTAAAAACATTAAAGAACCAATATCTCATCAATCCCCTGCTGATGGCATGCTGATACTGCTCAAGTTCTAGCTGCTCTCTACTCCAATTTCAACATTCAGGAAATTCCTGGAATTGCTGTTTCAGCCAAACCATGGCCGTACTGGTGACCTGCCTCAGCAGGTGGTTCGCTGAGCAAGCATTTCCTATGGGTCAAGATACGGGCAGGAAGTAGAGAGCAGATGTTAGCATGAGAATGGCAATTGTAGGGGACTGGTGATTGGTTTTTAAGTCACTCCAAAACCACAGCACCAATTTTTATCACACAGGAAAACATTTTACTATATTAAAGAATTGGAGCTGAATTTAGGCTACCTTTACACTTGCATTGTTAATTCCGGTATTGAGATCTGGCAGAGGATATCAAGACCGGAATTAAACTGATCCATTTTGATTTTGCACAGCAGGATGGATCCGTTCCGTTAGGATGCGGTTGTGTAAAATAAAAAAAATTGAAAAAAAAACAGATCCATCAGTAAATACATTGAATGTCATTGGGTGACGGATGCGTTTTTTAGGGTCTTAAAAAACGGATCTGTCACCATTGACTTACATTATTTTCAGTGACGGATCCATTTTTTTTCCGCTTTTATGACCAGACACAAAACAGCAGCTTGCAGAGGTTTTGTGTCCAGTCACAAAATGCAATGCTGTCGGAACGGAAGACATCCTGATGCAGCCTGAATGGATCTCTTTCCATTCAGAATGCTTGAGGACTAAATGGAAAGTTTTTTTTTTTTTTTTTTCTGGTATTGAGATCCTCTGCCGGATCTCAATACCGGAAAACAACGACACAGGTGTGAAAGTAGCCTTATTTGGTAAATTAGTCATGACTTACTGTATAAATTATTTTCATAACTCTTTGAGTTGTCTTAACCCAATGAGGTATCACAATGCACAGAGAATGCAGTAGAATTACACCTGCAGCTCTGCTATAGCTTTCCATTGATTAATATGGTGATGATTGTGGTAATGCTGGAATTATTCTTATAGGAATTATATTGTATTTTCACATAGATCATTTTTAAAACACCCATATAAGATGTTCATAATTGGTTACATTATGAGTGGATGCCTAGAACTCTTTCCATACAGCTGTCATATTTTAGGGGGGCTGTATTATGCATCAAAGGGACCTGTCTATCATCTGCTCTCATCCAATCACTAGTGCCTAGAACACTTTGGTAATGTTAAATGGATAAGAACAGACAGTAGCTGACAATACCCCACCTAAATACTGTTTCCTAGGACAGTATGCACCAGTACAGTTTTCACTTTATGGCATACTGAATGCCAGAGATGCATCTTATTTTGTAATATGAACAAGCACATCAAGACTGGTTTATGAAATGTCACTCTTTATAAAATTCTTGTCTACAGTGTCTCTTGCTGTATTTATCTACTGTTTTGCTGCTTGTTTTCTCTTTTTTTATTAACTCGAGTAATATATTATGCTGTAGCTACAAACCAATGGACTAGAGAAACCAGACTAACATAATATAACAGCCTAAGGGATGTCGGGAAGTTTAGATCAGCACCTATGCAGTCTCAGCATAAAAAGCAAACACTTCCAGAGTGAGAAAATTAAACAATGAACAATACTTTTAAGATAACGGGTAATGGTTTTTATAACTATAATAATAATAATAATAATAATCTTTATATACTGTAGCGCTATCATATTCCACAGCTCTTTACAATTCAGAGGGTTCATGTACAAATCAAAAAACATCACAAAATACAGGGTAATAACCAACTAAAATACTAGGGGTGAGGGCCCTGCTCACAAGAGCTTACAATCTATGAGAATATGGGGGTGACACAAAAGATAAAGTTGATTGTTTGTTTTATAAAGCGATCCAGCAACCAATGTACTAAATAGAGTTGTGAGGGCTGTGCCGAATGAGCCAGTGTGTTGGGTGGAGGGATTACTATCAGAAAATGGTGTTTAGTTCAGATTAAGGGTTAGGGGAGGGTGGTCAATGGTGAGGAGAAAGTTTAGAGAACATGATAAGCCTGCCTGTGTTTTTAAGGTATGTTTGAAGCTAAGGAAGTTGTGAATTAACCTGATTGTCTGGGGAAGTGCGTTCCAGGCAGCATGTGAAGCTTGAGAAAAGTCTTGAAGATGGGAGTGAGGGTGATAGACAGAGATGAGAGAGGATATGTATGGAGGTGCAGCACTAGGGAGGGCTTTGTGGTGAGAGTGAGAAGTTAGAACTGTATTCTGTGGTGGACTGGCAACCTGTGAAGTGACTGGCACAGGCTCATGGCATCGGCGTAGCGGGTAGACAGTAGATGAGCCTGGCTGCTGCATTTACATTTTGGACAGACTATTGAACATCTTACAGGCAAAGACTATATTGTCCTTCAGGACGCAACCCCATTTTTCACATCTGATGTGTCACTTTATGTGTATTAACTTTGGAACGCTTTAACTTATCCAATGAATTCTGACACAGTTTTTTCAGGGCACATTGTATTTAACCCCTTAGTGACCACCCATACGCCTTTTTACGGCGGTCACTAAGGGGCCTTAGGCTGGGCCGCCGCTTTTTCACGGCGGCCCAGTCTAAGCGCTGCATGGGTCTCCCGTGCAGCGGGGAGCACGGGCCCGGCTCTCACATGATAGCCGCGGCCCTGCTCTAACAGCCCGGACCGGCAGGAGTGCCGATCCGGGCTGTTTAACACTTTACATGCCGTGGGCAATGGCGCCCGCCGCATGTAATGTGCTGACAGAGGGAGCGGTCTCCCTCTGTCTCCCATCGGCACCCTGCAAAAGCGATCGCAGGGTGCCGATGTGTGGGAAGGCTGGCAGGGGTCTGATCTAGGCCCCAGACCAGCCTTGAGTAGATACCAGCAGGCTGCGCCTCTCTGGCGCCACCTGCTGGTCAAATTCTGAATAGCATTGTCATTAAAATGCAATGCACTATAGGGATAATGCATTGCATTTTAAAGGCAATCAGAATATTGATTGTTAATAGTCCCACAAAGGGACTATAAGTGGTAAAAAAAAGTAAAAAAAAAAACACATTTATTCTATTAAAAAAATCCAATAAAAAATAAAAAATATTATTTTTTTCCATTGAAAATACGCTTTTCAATGAAAAAAATTGCAAAAAAAAAATCTCCCCCATATGTTTGGTATCGCCACGTCCGTAACGACCCGGACTACATAAATATCACAAAAATGAGCCCCTACGGTAAACACAATAAAAAAAAAATTAAAAAAAACAAGACAGAATTGCTAATTTATTCTTAGTTGCCACCGAAAAAACGTAATAACAGGCGATCAAAAAGCGTCATTTACTAAAAAAGGATACCAATGAAAAATACAAGTTGTCCCGCAAAAATTAAGCCCCCACACAACTCCATAGAAAGAAAAATAAAAAAAATAATGTTCTTGGGAATCAGCAATGCAAAAACTTTTTTTTCTTTAAAAAAAAGGATTTTATTGCAAAAAAGTAGTAAAACGCAAAAAAAACTATATGTATTTGGTATCATTGTAATCGTATTGACCCAGAGAATAAATATATGTTGTAATTTATACCGAAAAATGATCGCCGTAAAAACGCAGTGGTGGTATTGCAGTTTTTCCCATTTCCCTCCCAGAAAGAGTTAATAAAAGTTAATCTGAAAGTTATGTGTACCCCAAAATGGCACCATTAAAAACTACAACTTGTCCCGTAAAAAATAAGCCCTCATACATCTATATAGATGGAAAAATGAAAAAGTTATAGCTCTTGGAACACGACGATGAAAAAAGAAAAAAAACGCTTGGTCACTAAGGCCAAAAACAGGCTGGTCACTAAGGGGTTAATGTTTATACTAGCAGCAGGACCTGGCTTCACTGGGTATAAACTTAAAAGAGTGATTTAAACAGCAGATAATTTTCTGATGACGCATTACCTTTAATTCGGAAGTGGCTTTGGGAGACTTATATTAGAACCCCCCATAAATTACCCAACTGGAGCCATCAAAGTATTCACAATGTTATTTAGTAAGTTTGTTAATCCATCAGGTGTTCCACACGAATTAATGCAAAATGGAGTTAAAATTTAAAAACTTGGGGTCATTTATCAAACTGGTGTAAAGTAGAACTGGCTTAGTTGCCCATAGCAACCAATCAGATTCCTCTTTCATTTTTGACAGCTCCTTTGGAAAATGAAAGAAGGAATCTGATTGGTTGCAACTAAGCCAGTTCTACTTTACACCAGTTTGATAAATGACTAGAGATGAGAGAGCATACTCGTCCGTGCTTGATACTCGTTCGAGTATTAGGGTACTCGTAAGTGCTCACTACTCGGACGAGTATCTCTCCATGCTCGAGGAAATGGCATCTCCCGCCTTTTGAATTTTTGGCGGCTATAAACTCAGCCAATCACAAGCCAGGAGACTCTGCGGTACACCCAGCATCACGTGGGGCCCTTACATGTCGATAGCAGGGGTTGGCTGGCCTGATCAGGTGACCCTGGAATATACTAGTGACTGCCCGCAGTGCTCGGCTCAGTCGCTGCCTGGATGCCGTTAGGGACAGATCTGCAGTGTGATACAGGGAGAGTGTTAAGGTGTTCTACTAGATTTGTGTTAGGCAGGAGTGATTCTAAAAGAACCCAACAGCCCTTGTTAGGGCTACAAGACCGTTTTTTTTTATCTGCTTGTGGCTGGGCTTGCTGGCACTAGTAGTGCAGCTATCGCCATATTTGCAGCATTTTGCAGGGAGACAGGAAAAAGTTTATTTTTGGCTCTCAGTGACACACATCCATTTCAAACAGCTAAGTGGGACAATTTTTTTGTGTTTCATTGAAATAGGCACAGTCTGCAGAAGATTTTTTTCTGTCTAACTGATAGATAGTGGAAGTCACAGTACAAAATCCTTTTGTTTGCTCTCAGTGATACAAATCCATTTCATACAGCTGTGTGGAACCATTCTGTGTGTCACAGTTAAGCTGGCCAGTCACCACAAACCACAATCCGTATTTTCTGTCCAGGCGACCCATACTGTACGTCACGTAATCAAATACGGTCTTTTGCTCTCACTGATATAGCTACATTAGAAAAATCTCTGTGCGACATTTGTCTGGGTTGCAGTGAAAATAGCCACAGTCAGCAGGGTCTGAGTTTGCTCTCTGATATATTCTGCACGTCACGTAAAAAAAAAACTTTTTTTTTTTAATCTCAGTGATACAAATCCATTTCATACAGCTGTGTGGAACCATTCTGTGTGTCACAGTTCAGCTGGCCAGTCACCACAAACCACAATCCGTATTTTCTGTCCAGGTGACCCATACTGTACGTCAACAATAAAATACGGTCTTTTACTCTCACTGATACAGCTACATTACAAAAATCTCTGTGCGACATTTGTCTGGGTTGCATTTAAGCAGACCAAGTCTGCCTAAACTAATAGTTTCAGTGTAATTGCTCCATACTGCACGGTATGTAATAAAATACGTAATTTTGCTCTAACTTATCCACCTATATATTAACTTGTTCAGATTGAACAAGTTTGTGGGTTTCAGTACAGCAGGCCCATTTTTTTTTTTTGGTATATATAAAACACTTATATACAGAAAATGTTGAACCCCAGGGCTAAGGGTCGAGGACGAGGGCATGGGCATTCAATTACTGCACGGGGCAGAGGCCGTGGTCCTGGGCAGGGTGAGACAGTACCTGCTGATGAGGGAGCAGGGGAATGCCGCATAGCTACGCTCCCTAGCTTCATGTCTCAACTTTCAGGGACACGTGGTAGAGGACTATTGAAACCACAATAGTGCGAACAGGTGATGTCGTGGATTCCGGACAATGCTTCAAGTAATTTGTCCACCAGTCAGTCTTCCACGCAGTCCACCCACGTTACCCAAGGGAGCACTCCTCTGGCTCCTCCACCTCAACCTCCTTCACCCCAGTCTGCCCCCTCCCAGGAAAATTTGGAATGCTATCCATCATACTCTGAGGAACTGTTTTCTGGACCCTTCCCAGAGTCACAAACCACTTCTCAGGTTGCTGCTGACCTCTTTCCCGATGCCCAAGTTTTCCAACTGTTGCAGTCTATGGGTGATGACATTGTTGACTTAGTGGAAGAATTATGTAAAGAGGTGTCGGACGATGAGGAGACACGGTTGCCAGACAGTGGTGAAGTTGTTGTCAGGGCAGGAAGTCCGAGGGGGAGCAGACTGAGGAATAGGAGGATGACGAGGTGACTGACCCAAGCTGGGTTGATAAGCCGAGTTAAGACAGTGCTTCTGAGGCGGAGGCGAGTGCTGCACCAGAACAGGTTGGAAGAGGCAGTGGTGTGGCCAAATGGAGAAGCAGGGCCAGAGCTGGTGCATCAGCAGCAACTGTTTTATGTAGAGAAGCTCCCGTGGCGAGGCCTAGATGTTCGCAAGTCTGGAGGTTCTTTAAAGAAATTGAGGATGACCGACGGACTGTGGTGTGCAACCTGTGCCACACCAGGATCAGCAGGGGTGCCACCACTACTAGCCTAACCACCACCAGCATGCGCAGGCATATGAGTGCTAAACACCCCACTCAATGGAACCAAGGCCGTTCACCTCCTGCGGGTCACACCACTGCTCCTTCCCCTGTGTCACTCGCTGCCTCTGCTAGTCAACCCCCTGCCCAGCACCCTGGCACGAGCGCCTCCCGCCGGAAAACCACACCTTTGCCTCCACGATCCTCCACAGCGTCCACCAATGTGTCCCTGCGCAGCGTTCAGCTGTCTTTACAGAAGACGCTGGAGCGCAAGAGGAAATACAGTTCCACCCACCCACATGCCCAAGCCCTCAACGTCCACATCTCCAAATTGCTGAGCCTGGAGATGCTGCCCTATAGGCTGGTAGAGACCGAGGCCTTTCGCAACCTCATGGTGGTGGCTGCCCCTCGGCATTCGGTTCCCAGCCGCCACTATTTTTCCCGATGTGCCGTCCCAGCCCTACACCATCACGTGTTAGAACATCATCCGTGCCCTGACCAACGCTGTTTCTGAGAAGGTCCACCTAACCACGGACACCTGGACAAGTGCTGCTGGGCAGGGACACTATATATCACTGACGGCACATTGGGTTAACTTGGTGGAGGCTGGGACCGAGTCTCACCCTGGGGCCGCTCATGTACTGCCCACACCGAGGATTGCGGGATCTATCTCGGTCACGGTCTCTCAGACGTACTATGCCTCCTCCTCCGACTCCTCCTCCACCTCCTCCTCCGAATTACCATCCGTGGGCACGGCGCCTTCAGTCGGTAGCTCTAAGTGCAGCAGCAGTGCCGTGGCTAAGCGCCAGCAGGCGGTGCTCAAACTGCTGAGCTTAGGTGACAAAAGGCACACCGCCCAAGAACTATTACAGGGCATCACGGCGCAGACCGATCTGTGGCTGGCACCGCTTAACCTCACCTTGTGTGTGACCTTGTGTCACCTTGTGTGTGACAACAGGCGTAACCTGGTGGCGGCTCTGCAACTCGGCAGACTCACACATGTGCCATGCCTGGCCCACGTGTTCAATCTCATAGTTCAGCGGTTCCTCAAGACATACCCCAATCTGCCTGACTTGCTCACCAAGGTGCGCCGCATCTGTGCGCATTTCTGCAAGTCGACCACAGATGCTGCCACTCTCAGGGCAGCGCAGTGCCGCCTACAACTGCCTGCTCACCGACTGTTGTGGGATGTGCCCACAAGATGGAATTCGACATTAAACATGTTATCCAGAGTTTACCAGCAGTGCAGAGCCATTGTAGACTGCCAGATTTAAACTTCTACCAAAAATGGTAGTCAGGTCAGTCAGCTTCCTCAAGTCTACAATGAGTAGTGGACGTGGATGTCTGATATCTGCCAGGTGTTGAGCAACTTTGAAGAGTCAACACAGATGGTCAGCGGCGATGCCGCCATTATCAGCCTCACCATCCCGCTGCTTTACCTGTTGAAAAATTCACTGCTCAGCATGAAGTCGGAAGCTTTGCGCTTGTCACAAGAGACGGTGGAGGAAGATACGTCGCTTGATAGCCAGAGCACCCTCCGGTCTGTTTCTCAGCGCGTATCGGAGGAGGGGGATGAGGATGAGGAGGAAGAGGATGAGAATGTCGGCGAGACAGAAGAGGGTACCAATGCTCAGCTCTTCTTAACTTTTGAGCGTGTATGGGCTGAAGAGGAGGAGGAGGAAATGGAGAGTCAGGTCAGTGAGGAGAGGGAATTCTTGCATGTTGGGACTCTGGCGCACTTGGCAGACTTCATGTTAGGCTGCCTATCCCGTGACCCTCGCGTTAGAAGCATTTTTAAAAAAAAAAAACGATTACTGGGTGTTCACTGTCCTGGACCCACAGTACAAGCAGAACCTTTCCACTCTCATCCCTGTAGAGGAAAGGAGTATGAGAGTGAATCAATATCAACAGGCCCTGGTGCACAAGCTGAAACAATCCTTCCCATCTGACGCTGCTAGCGGCAGAGGGCGTGGTTCTGTGGGCCAAGTAGCGGGGGAGAGTAGGCGAGCAGGCAGCTTGTCCAGCACTGGCAGGGGAACGCTCTCCAAGGCCTTTGCCAGTTTTATGTCACCCCAGCAAGACACTGTCACCTGTCCCCAGTCTCGGCAGAGTAGGGGTGAGCTTTACAGAAAGATGGTGAGGGAATACCTAGCTGACCATACCAACGTCCGGACCGATCACTCTGCTCCATACAACTACTGGGTTTCAAAGCTGGACACGTGGCCTGAACTGGCGCTGTACGCGTTGGAGGTGCTGGCCTGCCCTGCCGCTAGCGTGTTGTCAGAGCGGGTATTCAGTGCAGCTGGTGGCATCATCACCAATAAGCGTACACGCCTGTCAACTGACAGCGCTGACAGGCTGACGCTTATTAAAATGAACAAAGCCTGGATTTCACCGGAATTCAAAATCTCCTCCGGGGGAAAGCAGCTAAAGATTAACATTACTTATGTATCCGATTCCTCTTCTCTACTCCTCCTACTCCTCCTCCTCCTTGTCGTCTTTGCCTAACGCTGACCCCAAAACGCAATTTTTTAGAGGGCCAACTGGCACTCTTTAACAACAATTTTTCCGGAGGGCCACCTACAGGCCCTCTCGCTAAACAATTTTTCCAGAGGGCCCCCTACAGGCCCTCTCTCCAAACAATTTTTCCCGGAGGGCCCCTACAGGCCCTCTCTCCAAACAATTTTTCCGGAGGGCCACCTACAGGCCCTCTCTCTAAACAATTTTTCCGGAGGGCCACCCTACAGGCCCTCTCTCCAAACAATTTTTCCGGAGGGCCCCCTACAGGCCCTCTCTCCAAACAATTTTTCCGGAGGGCCACCTAAAGGCCCTCTCTCCAAACAATTTTTCCGCAGGGTCAACTACAGACAACTGTAAAACAATGTTCAGGAGCATCAAACAGACAGTCCAAAACAATTTTTCAGGAGGCGCAAGTACCGGACATTTAAAAAAAATTTTT